>VDFB02328892.1:0-32579 GCA_007258455.2 Sequoia sempervirens | reverse complement strand
GTATATGCAGATTACTACAACATTGCTTTAAATATTCTGAAGAATCCAGCTAAAAATGGTAAGGAGTCACTATTTCTATCAGCTTATAAGAGTTAAAATATGATAGTAGTTGATTTAACAAAGTTTGTAAAATGTTATGAAGTTAACATGAAAGTTATGGATTTAATAATGTTTATGATGCAGGTTTTGAAGAAACTTTTCAAACTTGTTGTGGATTTGGTGGAGGAACATACAATTTTAACCTTCTTGCAATGTGCGGTATCAATCATAATGTGAAAGCCTGTTCAGATCCATCAAAATTTATCAATTGGGATGGAATACATCTGACTGAAGCTGCTTATCAAATTATTGCTCAGTCTTTTTCAAATTTGGTTCAAGAAATGTGTGAGTAGTGAAAAAAATTAGGAGAGATAATTAATTGAAATTTTTGCTTAGAAATCAATCAACAATTTTGTAAAATTACAATATATGTTTTCTCAAATTATTAATTTAGTTTTTAATATTACTGTATATATACAAGTATAAGTTTTTGAGTATTGTGATTTATTATTATTTATATGTTAATATTAGCATATAGAAAGAATCTTTCATTGAATTGAATTTGATTCAAAAAAAAAAACATGAATTATATTATACATTAAACTTTATGAAATTAATAGATTTCTAATTTTATAAATTTCTGCTATTTCATAGAAATCTAATAACAAGTGCAATCTTAAATGAAGAAATATTATTTTTGTTTACAAAGAGATGCATGATTTTATTGATTTATTAACAGTAATCCAATCTTAAATGAAGATATTTTTTTTTTTTTACAATTGCATTATAAATGAATATAATTTCACTCATGCAATAGCAGTTTAATGTTGCACTTCTCCACATTTATTTCTTTATTCTTCTTTATATTTTGAAAAGTACCAAGATATTTTGATTTATATGGTGAGCATAGAAAGTGCAACAGCTTTGTAATTGAGCAGTTCTATTTTCCTTTATATTTTGAAAAGTAACAAGATATTTTGATTTGTGTGGAGAGCGTAGAAAGTGCAGCAGCTTTATTTTCTGTGTATTTGAGCAGCTCTATTTCCTGTGAGGAGGAGGAGCAGCTTTGTTTTATGAAAAATGTATGTATTCTGTTTTTCCTGACATGAATCTTTATTAATATTGGTTACTTTAGTAGTAGAAATGAATTTGAATAAGAGTTATAAACATGTTTATCTTATTGAAATTATTAAAATGATTAGGATATAGTTCAAGAATTGAATTTGAATAACACATAAATTCATTTATCTTAATAAAGAATATAAAATTATTTGTAAATGTGTGATATATGAATATGTCATTTTTAAGGTAAGCATGAGAACAAAATGCAAGATAAAAGAATAAAGCAAATAATTACTTGAACAATTTTTTCACAGTAAGTTGAATCTTTTATATATGGGCTAGTTAGTTTTCTTTATTGTGAAGTTAATTACAACTGATTTCTTTGTGTGATCAAAGTCATTTAATTTAATTTAATTAAAATATTGTTATTCAAAGAATTTGATGTGGGTGTATATGTGATTTTCAAATTTAAAATTAAAATTATTAAAATTAAGAGATCAAATCAACATTAAGAACATCAGATATAAAATAGTTTGGTTCTGATATTATTAAAAAGTGCTTTCACATAGACTTTGAGCCATCTCAAAAGCCATGAGTAAACATAAAGAACTCATTAAACCATTGGAATAGCAGTTAAAACACATACAGAGAAAATGGTACCCTTTGTTTAACCAATGCATGATCTAAATAACCCATTTGAAAATTGGAAACCTATGATAAGAACAAAATGGTTTTGGTAAACTGCCCATTTCATTGTCCATCATTAAGGATGTTTGTATTTGTCATGGCAGATTTATGCATTGAATTGAGCTAGAATGAAATTGGAGAATTCTAATGAGTGTAAAGTAGGCTTTTCACTGTTATTTTTATATCTTAGATTATGAACTAAAGAAAAATATGAACAAGCATCTGAACAATGAAATTTTTTTATTACAAATTTACTTTAAAGGAATAGGGATGCATTATGCAACATAGTGATCAAAGATGAATTAGGTTTGAAAGATAAATGTGTGCAAGTACCGAGACAAGAAAGAAGACAATCATTCTAAATTTAGAATGAATACAAATGATTCATACGTTGCTTTGTAAAAATTATTACGGTACAGTTGTAGAATTGAATTTGAATAAGAGCCATAGACTTGTTTATCTTATTAAAGAGAATAAAATAATTTGCAAACATAGGATATATGAATATGTGTATACCCTATACATGGTATTCTTAAGCTGAGTATGAAAACAAAATTATTTGGACTATGATCAAGGTCATTTAATTCAATTTAATTAAAGTATTGTTACTGTAAGAATTTGATGTGGGTGTGTAGGTGATTTCAAATTTAAAATTAAATATGTAGTCAAATTAGAACTATCTAAAATAACTCAAATATTTAGGTTGTATTTAATTATGCAAATTTATCCCATGTGAAGATTCAATTTGTGAAATCATCTTGGTTCTAGAAATTATTTTCCTAAATTCCTTGCATCATTATAGTAAGTAGTCTGTTAATAGTCATATTTTATTCATTCACTTGTAATGGACCAAGAATCTCCATATCCATGCAAGAAAACACTTTAAAGGATATTTTAATTGTGTTTGAATGAGAATATAAAACAACTATAAGAACTAAATGTTTTGTCTCTTGGTTTTATCTATTGCTTTAAGCTAAATTATCATGGTGTAAAAGTCATAAATAATGCTCTTTGACCTCCTTTCTTAAATAGCATATAAGTGTGATTTTACAATAACAAGAAATTTTTCCCATTTTATATACTAGAATCCGGTTGCTCTTTAAAGAGTATTATTGAATATAAAGTATAACTTTCTAGTTTAATGTGTCTATTGGGTGTGAAAATGTGGCTATTGATGGAGGATCTTATTAAAGGCTATCCAACTATGTAACCTAACAAAAATACCCACAAAACACGTACATGAAATACACTAAAAAATAATTATTAATTTATAGTCTTATAATACATCAATAGTCTTTGTTACTATAATTACAATAATATTTAGGCTTTATACTTGAATTATAATCATTAAAATGTATTAAAAAATTGTATCTTCTCAAATACAATACTAGGAGTAGATCTTCTTTCTATGTTTCTCTATAATACTATAGATCCCAATTCTCTAGTTTTTTCTCCACCTAATTGTCTCTCTCCCTCTTGCCAAGTGATTTGCTACCTTTTTTATAGTAAATCTTGATGTAACTTAAAGTATCACCAACCAAAAACATTTTAAAAATCCTCATTCATATATGATAAGGTTCATCAACCTAATATTAAATGATTTCACCTTTTGTTTTTCTTTGGAACATGATGATTTTCTTATGGGGAGTATAAATGAAAACTTCCTTAAGTGCCACAAGATGTAAAATTTCAAATTCAATGTAAATAAAATCATGGTCCTCCCTTTGACCAATAATGCAATAAGCGACATTAACTTTTGGAACAAATTTCAAATTCATGGTGTGCAACTTGTAGGCCTTCCTTAAGCTACTACAAAAATACACAACTTATAATAATGCATGAGTTAAACATGTGAACATTATTATGAAACTCTTATGATGTTATACAACTGTATGATGGTTTGTTTGCATGTTTTAATTATTTTATAACTATGGTAATAATATACAACAAGAACAAGAATATTATCATTGTGATAAATATGAACACCTGCAAGAGATAAATTATTATATGATTGAGATGCTTCTACATCAAATACCATTTAAAATTATGCTCTCACTTTTGTGTAGAGATTTGTGCATAAGGGGAACCAAAATGGTTCACCCTCATTATAGAAATCCATGTAAAATCCTTAATAGGTCTCCCATTCCACTTCATTAATTATTCTTCATATATTTTTCTTTATAGTTCTTCAAACCTTAAAATCTAAAATATCCTCAATTTCTTCTATTATTTATTTATTATATTCATGCTATCTAATTTATCTTTACACTTCCTTCCTCTATATTTCTTTATGATACTCATACAAATAATCAACATTAAACACTAGTGATATTCCAAAGCCTTCTAGTAACTTAATCTCCTATTAAATATTTTAATTTTATCCCATAATATTGTATTGTCTAAATTTCCTCATGTTTTGTTATGTTCCAAGCAGGAATATTTCATTCCTCAAATATACAAATATAGTTTCATCTCCAAATCCATACTCTAAGTATGCATTATTTTCTAGTCAATCATTTCCTTATATATATTGAATTCATTCTTTTTAACTATTTTCTAATTTCCCCATACAATATTCATATGTTATGCACAATATTTGGCTTTAAAACTCTTCACTTGTCCAACTCTATCATCCCTAAATTCAAATACATTTCTTGAGATTTATGCATACAAAGCTTGAAATAGTCATTTATTCATTCTTCTATTCACTTAATTATTGTATTTAAACTCTACTTAGATTAACATCACATCATAGTTACCTATCTTTCATCTTCCAAAACATGTTGATAAGTTTAAATCCAAACTTCTATTCACTCAGTATGTTATCCATATATTTACAAGTAATATGTTGTGTTGGTGTGAATAGAGTTATTTCTCCAACCTATTCTCTTCTAGGACCTATTCACACCTAGGTTGCTAAGTTTACTTAGGGCACTTTTAGTGTACTCTGAGGATACTTACCTCTTTGTGATTTATGTGATATGAATATGACACTTGTCATAATATTTTATTATTTTAGCTCTCACCTTGCCCTTATAAGTAAGGACTCTTGAGTACATTATTATACCATGTATAGATCTTATAACTTACATATTGTAGCATTATTGGAAGTATATCATTTTTGTAGCTTCTCTCTTATCTATGGAAGGTCATTTAGTGTTGTAAATCAATCATTTCTCCTATGAGACCTTTGTACAAGTTCAACATGGTATTATAGTTTTTTATTCTTGTAAGCCTATTCTCAATTTTAGAGATATCCTATGATCAGTTTTTTTTGGGTACATCCTATACAAGATATAACCCCATGGTTGATCCTAGAGGATCCAAATCTATATGGATCAATAGAAACATGATATACTTTTGGAAGTATCATTTTTGGAGATTTTTTGGCCCCTACCTTGAGTCATATAGTCTAAATAAAATATTTACTACTTTTATAGTCATTATCATCATTTTTGTAGTTAGCAAAAAAGTTGGGCAAAAAATATTATTTTAATTTTTAAAAGTTTTTTATTTTATTTTTAAATCTACCATATAGGGGCATGCAAACCCCAGTATAGCATATCATTATCATGCACATTCTTTGTATATGTCATAGGGATTGCAAGTACCTTTTGAATGGATTCTAGCCCATATGAGACATTCGATTATCCCAACAACTTTGCATTCAATTCCAAGGCTTATGTGCCCTAAATGTTAGGGACTTGACAACATCACTTTTCCTATCAAATAGGTTGTACCACTAGTGGGACTCTCAATAATAGCTACCACTCCTCTATAGTATAAGCACTAGGAAAAGAACTCTCATACTCCACCAAAAGTGACTTTTTCATTACTCTACCGAGATCATGCCACCTCTATTGAAGAAACACCCCTGTCAAGCCCCTTAGGCCATTTTCAAGCCTTCAAGGAGTAGTTTTTCTCTACAAATCATAAATGTTAGTTGGATATTGAATTTTTGGATTTGAATGGTAGTTGGAAAGATGGTTCCATGTACTTTTATTTGGTAAAGTTAAATTTTTTATATATTTTTAAAATTACAAAAAGTCATCCTAAAGTTACAATTGATGTCGTTTATTGAAATTGGCATAAATTTTTCATATATACTCAAATTTTAACAAAACCTACTTTTAAATCACTCATAAAATTACAAGGAATCATAACCTCCATTTTCCTATTTTGCAAGCAATTTTGTTAAAAAATAATAAAAATAATTATGTATTATAAATAATTGGTTAAAGCCTTTCAATTGTATAAAATAGAGAAAATTATCATTATACCTTATTGTGGGGTTATAAATACATGATAAATTTTGGTCAATGTAAGGCACTTGATATAAGTTATCCTTTATCTTTTATCTCTTTGTTTTTGTCTCTTATTCATAATGAATCTTAGAACTATTGAGCTCTTCACCACACATAAATATTGTGTTCAAAAATTAAAAATAAGACAATTACTACAATATAAGGGAATTTCAAAAATATTAAATGATAAATTTCCTAAATTCACAAAGGATTTTGAAAAAGTATCATATAGAAATAAATTAGATGAACCCATAAAGCTCATAAGATTGCATGTATCTAAAAAGTTATTATTTTATATTATGAAATGCATTACACCTAAGCAAGTTTGGGACAAACTTGATGGATTGTATGGTACACTTATGAGTTATAAATATTGTAACTAGGGGAAATCTAACATCACTCTCTAGATGGCTTTTCTACAATTCAAGATTACCTTGCTAAATTCAAATCAACTTTTTTACAATTAGTAAAAATGTGGGAACATGATAAAATTGATGAGGTATGTAACTTATTGATTCTATCAAAGTTGGAGGGTTTATTTCTAGGGTTTCCATATACTTTATATTCTACTATAGATACATTGGGGAATGAATTTAATATGATTATATTTTAGTTATTTTGTGAGCATACTAGTAGGGAGTATGAAAATTTAATTCATATGGATGTACTTATTAGTTCTAAGAGCCAAGGTTTGATGGCTCAATCTTCTAAGGATAGAGGAAAGATTAAAAAGAATCCTAATACATAATCTCATTTAGGTAGCGAGTCTCCCTCCAAATAGGTAAGAAAAATAATACTCTCAAATCCACTCTTTCTTCCACTTCTTCTAATTTTGGTGAGTATTCCTCCAATATGAAGAAGAATACAATAACTCCTTACACTTTTTTGGTATTCCTAGTCATGATGAATCTCATTTCTTTAAGAGAATAGAGTAATTGGATTAAATCATGTAGTAATACAATATGTTTATCCATAAGTCTTTTTTTATAGGAAAAGGGAAACATTTTTTTATTTGAGGTTTCCATTCATATAAAAATAATGGGATACTTGATTCAAGTGCTTCACATCACATGACCAGTTCACATGATCTACTTGAGTCTCTTTCTGATAGTAGTACTGCTTAATTTGCAATAAGTAACTCTTCATAGATTCCTTTTGGGAAGAAGCACTATTGAGTTATAGGAATGCTACATTGAAGATGTTCTTCGTGTTCCTAATATTTTATGAACCTTCTTTTTATATAGAATATTTTTCATTTCAGGTCCATGTGAAAATATTTGAGGTCACTCCACATAATTTTATTATTCAATAGTTATAAGATCTTGAGAAAGTTGATTTTTTAGGGACAATTGATCATGAGGCATTTTTCTATAGTTTTGATGGATTTGAGACTTCTTCAATTTCATCTCTTATAGAAAATTCAAATTCATCAATCATAATTTGACATGAATGGTTTGGTTGCATGAACTATAATTATCTTTAGTAGTTGAGGCACATAAGACTTGGTGGTTAGTCTTCCTAGGTTTTCATGAATAAAAGCATTTTTCCTAGGTTATTTTCTTGGAAAACATTATCACGAACCCTTTCCTAATTTTAATTCCACTCATACTAAAGCATCCCTATATTTTACCAACAATGATCTTATTTCATTTGTAACTCCTTAATTTTCAAGGGCTTAGTATGTGTTCACCTTCATTATTGACTTCTCATTATTCACATGGAAGTATTTTTTTAATTAAAACAATGAGGCTATCACCACTTTCATGTCATTGGAATAATTTATGGAGAAGTAATTAGGTATTTCCCTTCAATATATATGCATAAATAATGGGAAGAAGCATGTGAACTAAGAATTTCAAGATTCGTCAATCAGCATGGTAGTCAACATCAACCCACACTTCATTACACTCCTTAAGAGAATGTTGTGGTTGATTGGAAGAATAGGACCATGAAAGATATGACCAATTGTGTGGTTCAATTTAGGTTCATGGCTCCAATTTTGATGGGTTGAAGTAGTCAATTATTATAATTATATTAATAATTTTATGCCCACAAGGAAGTACAAAATCACTCTTAAGGAGGTTTGGTCCTGAACAATGGTAAAATGGATGCTTTATAACCTAGGTCATAGAACACCACTTTTTTCCAATTATCATTCAAGGATTTTCTAGGAATCCTAATTGGATTGACTATAAACCTCACAGGGTGAGTAAATTCTCAACAAGGAAGACCTAGGAAGGGGCTCACCACCAAGAAAATACTTGGAAAAGACAAATAAGCATTCAACCTACAAAACTAAGTAATGCAAGCTAAATGAAGGATGTAAATGATGAAATAATGCAATGGAAAGTTAGGATATGTGTACCTAGGAAGTCTGCGAAAGTGACAAGGATTCTAGAAATGCAAAGAATATGTCAAAATATGTTATGGAGAACTAAGACACCATTACTATTGTCTTAGTCTCGTTGCTATTTTTTGGGGCAGATGTGGAATCTTTAGATGTAGGAACCAGATCTGGAAAAAAATTTAAAAATACCCTTGGGAGGACTAAGACACCCTAGGTGGTGACTTAGTCCCATTTGGAATTTTTGGAATCTCTGAATGTGGTCTCAAGGCTTGATGTCTACACTTCCTTATTCTTTGATCTTAGGTTCTAATACTTTCAGATTTTCCTATAGGTGAGTTTCTGTGAAGATGAAAACTTTGCAATGCAACTTTTCACTTCAAATGATCTTCAAGTCTTCAACCTAAATCTACAATCACAAACATGCAAGAGAGGAAAAACTTGTTGATTGTTAGTGAATGGGGGTTTTCCTTGGTCAAACCCCTTGTTGGTAATTAAACCTTGAAATGAAATGAAATGGAGGGAAATGATGAATGAACAACATGCAATGTTACAACTCACCAAACCCTTGTTGTAAAGTTTGCAAACTTATGTGAAATGGCTAGCTTGAATGTAGATCTTGACTTGCTTTAATGCTTGATAGATCTTGACTTGAAATGCTTGCATGAATCAAAACCTTACATCACAAATGTTAGCACAAAAACACATAGGATGCAAGAAGATATTTTATATGATGTTTGAATCTTGATGATGGATCCAAATGTTTGATGAATTTCTCTTGAATGCTTGGATGCTTAGATTTCTCGTTATATTGTTATATGAAAATGAGAGGAAGGAACCTTGTATTTATACTTATCCAAGCTTAATATCCCAAAATTACACCACACCAAGCCGACATATGAATTCATTAATTAAAGAAGGCTAAATCCCACCAAAATTTGAAATTAAATCCCGAAAATACCTCAAGGGGGACTAAGACGCCCTGGGTGGCATCTTAGTCCCGAGGCATGAAACTTGGGGCATAGACTCCAAAAAGGGACCTATTTAGGCACTTTAAAAATTAGGGTCCCAAGACCTTTTGGGGACAAATATGCCCTAGGTGGTGTCTTAGTCTTGACCCAAAAAATAGGGACACTCGGATAAAATCATTAAATTATCATTTACCCTTTGATGTTTGTCAGGATTAGCCAGAAAAAGATATAATTCATTGGGCTTGTGGATGAAAATTAGGACCAATTAAGACATAAATAAGGATAAACAAAGAAATTTAGGCCTAAACAAGTGTTAAAATGCAAGGATATGCATTTTCCTACACTACAGTTAGCCCCCACTTTAGTGAGAGGAACTTACTTCAAACTCACACTAAAGTAGCCAACCACGCAATTAAGAG
Source organism: Sequoia sempervirens (assembly GCA_007258455.2). Lineage (NCBI taxonomy): Eukaryota > Viridiplantae > Streptophyta > Pinopsida > Cupressales > Cupressaceae > Sequoia > Sequoia sempervirens. The sequence continues at coordinate 22,753 of VDFB02328892.1, read as the reverse complement.
GGGTTCAAATGCACAAATGGAAGATAGGATGACAATAACCAAGAGGGATGATCAAGCCTCCAGGATCAAGATCCTATGGAAAACCAACATAGGCACAAAGTAACACATGCAAATGATTTATGAAGCCATAACCAGATCACAAACATACACCATCAAAGATAGAAAAAGGAAAATGCTATGAATCAAGCTTCGACTAGCCATCCAACACGTTGTTGGCTATGTCTAGGTTGTTTGTCCAAAAGAGGTTTACAAATGGAACACACTATCCACTATGCAAGCAAAACGCATGCTCACAAGGGCTAGTGAAGCTAGTTGTTCACTAGGTGAGCCCCATGGGACCATATCAAAGCCATACCTTCATGACTTTAATAAGCTAAAAAAAGAAAAATGCATGCTCATAAGGGCTAGTAAAGCTAGGATTTCACTAAGTGAGCCCCAGAGGACCATATCAAATCCATACTTCCATGGCTTTAATAAGGTACAAAAAGAAAAATACAATAGGAAAGAAGAATGTTCAAAGGTATTTTGATTTGTTCATGCGAGGTATCTTCTTAGGGAACATCATGCTTAATGTCTCCAAGAGAGGATAAATACAAGGTCTCATCCTAGGGAACACTATACCTAATGTTTCCAAGAGAGGAAAATGCAAGGTCTCATCCTAGGGAACATTGTGCCTAATGTTTCTAGGAGAACACAAGTGCAAGGTCTCATCTTAGGGAATATTGTACATAATATTTCCAAGCTCGAGGATAATGAAATATCATGCTCTCAGAGGAAATCAAACCCAATGACACCACCAAGAAAGGATGCATCACAAGGAGAAAAATCACACAAGGAACATGAAAAAAAATAAAAGTGAAATAATTCCAAAAATAATACCAATGTATGCCCCCACTTTAAAGAAATTGCTAACACCATGCTATGAGCAATTAATTTAAAGTAGAGGAAGACATGAGAGCTTACTTAGAAAGTCCTATTCCAAGTCATATGTTTCCAATAAGCTACGCCATGCAATAGAATGGAAGGGTTTCCCCCAAAAATACAATGATAAAGATAACTTAGTATGTCATGTGTGATCCAACTAAGGCATGTCATCCACATCCCAAGCTTGCTCTTATATGTACATGAAAGGTAGTCAATTAGCCAAAAGATACAACGGCAAGTGGCATACAAGGATAAGGCTACTTAACCCCTTGCCCCCACTTAGTGCAAGACAAGGATGAGCCAAAATAATTGATGAAAAGTGTGCTAGAGTGAAAATCAGTATCAATTAGAGGAATTAGGTGCCCCCACATAAGGAAGAGCACCAAACTCCTTAATATGTTGGATTTTATTACTCAAAGCTTTACATTCATTAGTAGAATGGCCATGAACTCTATGATATGCATAAAATGAAGTCTTGTACTAAAATTTCTTTCGTGTTCTTGGAGGGAGGTATATCAAACGATCTTGGAGGAGTCTCAACAAGACACTTTCTTGATCAAAAGTAGATTATGTTTCGTTATTTTGTGATAAAGATATTTCTTGCTTAGTATAAGATATACCTACACAAGACTCTTTAGGATGCAATATTTTATTCTTTCCTTTACAAGAGGGTGTAAAATCTATAAAATTCAAATTGTTAGCATTTTTGTGATAACATTGACATTAAGTGAAGATTTCTTTATTTCTTGTAAATGATAACAATCAAGACCACTAGTGTCTATCAATTCAGGATGCACTATTGTTAAAGTTAGTTTAGGAGAATCTTTTGTGGTAGTGTTGATATTAAGTGAAGGCTTTTTTGTGTCTTTCGAGGGACAATAACCAATACCACTAGTATTTTCTTGCGTATGAGGCTCTATAGGGACATAGATACCTTGTTCTCTAGCACCACATCCTTTTCCACTATAACCAAGTTGTTTCATCATTTCATAACCTTTTCCATAAATATTCTTCATCTCTTTTAGATTTGGTGGTTGCTCATAATTAAGTTCATCAAAGTTTGTTGTATAATTTGTTTCGTTTAAAGTGGTTGAGGTGGATTCTTTTGAAGGGTCTTCCAAGTTTTGTGTTGACATTACTACTTTTTCTTTTTCACATTTCCTTATTATGATCTCCGATTGCCCATCAAAACTAGGTGTGAAATCCAAGGAACCCCAACCATCATCTAATAGCTTCATCACTTCCTCAATATATTTTTCTTTTTCTTTTTGTTACATGGGTTCCATTTGTGTAGTTGGTGTTAATGTTTCCAAAGGATTCTCATTGTTTTTCTCAATGTTTAGAAAACTATTTGGGTCAGGGTCAGCTTCAAGTGTGTACACTTTGTTATTGTAGACATACTCCATTTTATGATGAAGAGTGGAAGGCACCCCATTCATCGCATGAATCCACGGTCTACCTAAAAGAAGATTATATGAAAGATCATGAGGCATAACATGGACTGGTGTTTCTAATGTGGCCTTTCCAACTCTAATAGGTAAAGTGATCACTCCAAGTGGTTGTCTTCACACATTATCAAAGTCATTAATAGATAAAGAGGTGGGTAGGATTTTTTGATTTATCAGCACCAAGCTTATCCAAAAGGTTCACACTACACACATTTAAGGCTGAGCCATTTTCAATAAGGGTTAATTTTATCCCTATCGTATTGTATTGAGCTATTATCATGAAAGCATCACATTGTTTTTGCACTTCCAAAGGAGGGAGCTCACTTTGGTGGAAAATAATTTCTGCATTTATTCCTTGAATCAGGGTTGATATGTCATTAGGTTGCACATTAGAAGGGATAGGAACTTTTTGCAAGGTTTTTTGAAGCATAGTGTGATAATTAGGTGAATTCTAAATTAAGTCCCATAAGGATATCTTTGCAGGAGTATTCTTAAGTTGTTCAACAAGATCATACTCCTTCCCACTACGTGAAGTTAAACGGGAAGCACTAGGCAAAATAGGACTAGGCAATGGGAGGGATGTTGAAGATGTTTGTCTTGGTTGTGGATTGTTCCTAGTGTTGTACGTATGAGCAATGGTATTGTAACTCAGTTGTTGTGAAACATTGTTCTTAGGTGGTTCAAGGATGAGAATGGATTTATTTTGAGTTTGTGGCTTTTGCAAGGGTGGATAAATGATAAGTTTAGGCTCGAGAGAGTACTCCAAGGGGTATCTAATGTGCATAACCTTAGAAGACCTGTCCTTATTTTCATGATCTCTTAGCAAAGGGGAGTCTAATGTTGCTTCATCATCTTCATCTAAGGAATTACTATTGTCAATGTTCTCATTGTTTTCTACCGTTATATCTTCCCTAGTAGGAGGGTTTTTAAGAGAACTACAAACCAATTTTTTTTGACATTCAAGGATTGGTTCTTCAGAGATGATTTCATTACATGTAAGGGAGTTATCAATGGTTGAATTGATGTGTTCATCAATAGTGAACTGTATATTATGAGAAGGCTCTATTTGATTTTTATGATTTTTGATGACCTTATCCTTTTTCTCTAAGGTCTCATTCTCTTGTGCTATACCATATACCCTTGTAGGAGAGCTTTTAGGGGAGTAATAAATGAGATGTTCCTCACATTCCATGGTTAGGATTTCTAAAGTAGCTTCATCACAACTAGGGGAGGCATCAAGAGAAGGGGAGTCATGCTTTCCAATGATTGGATCTTTTTGTTCAAATAGATCTTGCCAAATGGTAGGGGCATTAGGAAAGGGAGAAATGATATTTTCATGAATTTCAAGTATATCTTCTAATACAAAACTATCATCTTCATTACTATGAAGGAAATTAGGAGAAGAGCCATCATGATTATCATGGTTATCTACAATTATATCCCTATGCTCTATAATGTCTTCCCAAGTGGGAGAAGTAGGATTGTCAAATCTCTCAATTATTAGATCTCTTAACACCCACATGTCCTCTTCACAAATGTCATTTTCATAGTCGCTCATTATTGTAACATTCTCACAAGTAGGGGAAGTGTTGGGAGAGGAATGTAAAATAAGTAAAGTGGTGGCAATGAGTTCACCTTATATTTTTATACTATTTGTGTACCTTGGAATTTTACCCTATTCTAATGTCAAAATAACTAAAAATGCAAATGATAAAATACTAAGAACACTTCAATGATTAGCCTAAAGAGTGATAAAACAAGGAAAATAGATGAAATAAGATGCAAATTGATTATACCTTCCTTGTTGTTGAAGACTCCTTGGTTGGCCCTTGATTTTGATGAATTTGTGTGCTCCTTGGATGGCTTTTTGGTGTAGCTAGATGCAAGATTGAATATGCAAGATGATCAAAGTGGATGGCTAAATGATAGTGAATGATTGAGAATACAAATTGGCAGCATAAGGTTACTCCCAAATGAAAGTCCTTTTAAAATGACCTTGAGGAGGGGGTATTTATAGGAGAATTTGAATTCTCTAGAGAATTCAATGGTTGAGATTCATCCAACAATGTCAAGATGAAGGGCTATGGTGGGTTGAGAACTCACAAGCCCTCACATCTTGACACGTGGATGGTGAAGTGGCTAAGAGGAGATGAGGTGTAAGTGAGGTGGCCAAAAGGTACATGAGGTGGAGGAAGTACTAGTACCTTGCAAGTACGTTGGGAGATGGGAAGAATCTTGGGTGAATAAAAGTGAATTTTAAATTCACAATGATTGGAAGAATCTAGTGGATAAGACAATGTTCCCAAAAGGTGGGAGTTTTTCACATGTGACTTGATGTGACAAGTCAAAGGTTCTAGAAGATGCATGGGAAAAGGGGATTCTAGGAGGAATAAAAAGGAATTAAAAATTCCTTGGGGGATGGAGAGAGTTGACCAAGGTACTAATTAGGTTTGACTAATCAGTAATTAGAGGATAATTAGGGTTAATGAGGATTAAAAGCCAACTTGCAAAAGTTGGAGGATGTGACACATCCTAATCAAGGATTAGGCATGTGCACATCCTTAATGAAGAGATTAGGAAATGGATTAGGATTAGATGAAAATGACATGTGAGGAATTAAATAAATGTAATATTTATTTAATTTATTTGATGAAAAGAGGATTAAGGAGGGTAAGGTATTTAATTATTAATTAAATACCTTAGGGATTTGGTAGAATTAAAGATATTAATTAAATAATAGTAATATTACTTAATTAACTCGATAAGAGGATGTTTAGATGAAAAGTGATAAATTTGGATAAATTAAGGTCCAAATTTGGATGTCTACATTTTTCCCCTTTGAGATGGTAGTTACAAGTAGCATCATTTCAAAGAATATTAAAATATAGAACCCAAGGAGGTGGTTAGATTGGAAAAGATGCCCCAGTCATCAAAGGGATGACTAGGAAGAAAGACGATGGGGGTGAAGATGAAGAGTAGGGATTGGGGATGCCCCCTTGAGAGGACATGCGGGTTGAAGAGAACACATGTGTGCTCTTGAAATAGATGATGTGATGCAAGGGGAGATGAGGAAGATGATGCAAGGTGATGGGTAAGAGAGTAAGTGATATGGAGATGGATGAAGCACAAATGGATTTCAAAAGGTGATGTTGCCCCAGTCAAGGTACAAGCCAAAATGGGTTGATGATGGATGGAGTGTTGTCAATGAGGGAATAGGGAAGGATACATCCCAATGAGTGGCATTGATGAGAGAAGGATGCGTCCCAAAACACCACTAAAGGATAGGGAAGAGTACCTCCCGATGATGATGATGAAAGTGTTGTTGACGAGGGAAGGATACATCCAAAACAATGCCGAAGGGATATGGAAGAATAAAATGGGATGATGATGAGGAGGAGGATGATTGGATCCAGGCTTGTAACAAGACTGAGAACAAGACCAACGATATGATTAGATGATTCGGGTTAAATGGAATGGATGGGGGTTGGATAGATATGTGAGATAAGGATGAAGGATGAATGGATGGGGGGATACATGCAAGATGATAGAATGGAGAATGAAATGCAATCTTAATGCAAGTTGCCATCTTTGGAGCACTGATTTTTGCTATAGCATAAGACACAAGATGCCAAGGTATGAAGAACTAAGGCGAATTAGTGTCTAATGCATAAAACAAACACAATAGACAAGAAGGCTATCCCAACACCCCAAAATCACAAATACCTTGGTCAGGCCAGGTATTGAGATAACCAAAAGCACAAAAGGATTCCCCAGCATAACACAAGACCTCAGGGATCTTGGTGGGTACTACGTGGGACAACCAAGAAGACACAATCAAACAAAAGAGCAAGATATGCCCCTATGTTGACCAATCAAAACACACCATAATATGATGGATCATGGCGGCCTTAACAAGTGATGATAGGGAGCTCAAATGATATAAAAAATCCAAAAGTATCAAAATATCACAATCAATTTCAAACATCCTTTGCCATAGGATCAAGGGGATGGATGGGATTGATGAGGTCTGTTAGGAAGGATGCATCTTGTTGAGACCAAAGATGATGGATACTAAACTAAAAGATCGTTATGACACGGGATGTTCAAAATCGATTGGATCTCATGATACAAGTGGATCTTGTTTGTGAAGAACTGGCTAGATAAGGGCATAGCTTGATGACACGACACAAGGAAGACAAGACATGGGACTGACACACCCTAAGGACTTAGGGGCTTGGGGGCTGATCAAAGATTAGCCTTGCCTACATGAAAGCACAGAGCCCTCGTAGTTTGGTGAAAGGTGGACGACTGACCAAGATGGAGACCTTGATGGATGGTAAAGATAGGATGGACAAAAGGAGAAAGACCGATGATAGACGATAGAAGAGCAAAGTGGACAATGAAGATCGATGATGGAACCCTGGGGGTGGATCAAATGATCAACCTTGCCTACGTGAAAGTGCAGGGGCAACGTAGTTCGTCAAGACTAAAGGAAAACAATGGATAAAGGATGATAAGATGATAGGATAAGTGGATAAAAAGATGGGACCGATAATGACAAGATAGGATAGACCTGTTGGATTGGATAGGATGATGACGATCACATAAAGCTCGAGGATGGGATAGTTATCCAAAGCAGTAAAATGACTTGGGAGGATGATATGATAGATAGATGAGTGATGAAAAGTTATAGGAGATGGGAAAGATGTGCAAGAGAAGCAGGGGTGATGACAATGAGATAAATGGCATTGGGTTGCATGGGGGGAGGCCTATAGCTAGATACCAATGACAAGGGATTGTGAGATGCGATGAGGATAAAGATGGAAGAATGGATAACGATATAGGGATGGGGGAGGGGAGGGACTGTTTGGATGGATGGGAATATAAGAATTGGGAGATGAAAGGGATGCTAGGATAGATGGATACGAAGATAAGGATGGGGAGATGGAAGGTATGCTATGATAGATGGATAGGGACAAAAGGATTGGGAGATGAAAGGGATGCTAGGATAGATGGATACGAAGATAAGGATGGGGAGATGGAAGGGATGCTATGATAGATGGATAGGGAGATGAAAGGATGTTATGATAGATTATGTCTCCAAGGATTATGTCACAAAGGAAGCAAATGCCCCCACTCTAGATATGGCATATATGAGGAGGCATGAGGGATAAAAGACAAGTGGATGAGAAGATAAAGGAGATAGCTAGATGAGGATAGGATGGGTGACTAAGGAATATGATAGAGCATGGATGAAGGGAATGTATACCAATAGGTGTCCAAAGCATGCATAGATAGGTGTCCCTATTTTGATCAAGATCACAAGAAGGATGGAGGGATGGGAGATAAATGGGATATGATGGTAGGATGCGGAAGATAGGTGGGATGGGGGGGATTTATGAAGAGGATGGATAACAAAAAGACGGGTGCATAGCTGGAAGCATAGCGGATGGAGGGAATGCATATTAGGAAGTTGCCCACAAGTGCAGATAGGGATTTACGCATGACGCTTGTTTGCTAGGTTTTCATCATGGTATTTATCCAAGGCGCTTGTTTGCTAGGTTTTCATCATGGTATTTATCCAAGGTGCTTGTTTTCCAAGTTTTTACCATTGGATGGATTATTTCTCTTTACTATTTTATTTTATTTTTATTTATTTTTTATTTTTTTAATTTTATTTTTTATTTTTTATTTTTTTTTACTTTTTACTTTTTTGGATTTTTGACTTTTTGGATGTCATGCAGAAGGAGATGGGTAAGGATAAGGAAGTGGATAAGCAGATTTAGAAGACATGTGATAAGGATCAAGGTGTTAAGAGCCCATGTTTGAAGTGGTTGTTGGATGTTGGTACAACCTTATTAGGAAAAATGGATTATGCATGAAGGTGAATTGGAGGGATTTGATGGGGTTGATACATGGGATAATAGATGGGATGCTGGAAAGGGTATGGATAGAATGATGGGGTGGATATGTGATGGGGAGATGTGTTCAGGACCAATATTGGCACATGTGGTGGTGGATAGGATTAAGGGATGGAGAATGTGTGGATAATGGAGGAGATGGAATGGTGAATTTCGAGACATAGGGACCCAAAACAGACTTAGGAGATGAAAGGGGTGTATGATTAGCTTTTGGATTAGCGACTTTGGATGTTCTTATAGATTTTTCATGTGATGGCATTGCATTTTTTTTCTTTGGGATCCACATGGTTTTGATCTTTGCTTTGGTGGGTCTGTGGCCTATGGATTTGATGTAGATTTAGATTTTTCTTTTTGTCACCATGTCTTTTGGAGGGGACATGGGGAGCCATAGATTCATGTGGATGCTTGGATTTATGCATTTTTTCTTTAACAGCCAAAATGCTTTTAGTAGCAATGGGATGGGTGTGAGGAGATGGATGATGTGGAGTGATGGAGGTAGAATTATGGGGATTATGTGTAGATGGAGGATGTTTAGGTAAGTGCCTTTGTTGATCCTGATTATAGGATATGTGAGAGGGATGTTTATGATGGATGAGATGGATAGGTGTCGGATGGATGAAAGGATGAGATGGAGGTGAGCTTGGGATATACGGACCCAAGATGGATGGAGTAAATGAAGGATGGGATATGGTGGATGGAGGGATGTAAGGACCCAAAATGGATGGAGCAGATGAATGGGGAATATGGATAGTTGTTTTGAGGTGATACAATAGAGGAGGAGGGATGGCAGCATATGATCTAGTGGGTCGATGGGAAGAGCTGACATTTCTTTTGGCTCATTGAGGACGTCTAGAGGTTGTACCAACATTTTTGGATTGCTAGTTGTGAGTAGTACATCCAAGACCTTGCGGATACAAATGTTCTTTAGCTTGGATGGGCTCTATAATACCTTGCTCATGAAGGCCTAAACCTTTTCCTTGATAGTTCATTCTCTTGAGCATTCGATCTAGGACAGGATTTTTGTTATTCTGGAAGAATGATGCGAGTTCATTATTAGGTGGGAGAGGAGGGTTGGTGTATATGCTTTGGTTTTCTTCTGCGAGGAGACCACCATGGAGAAATGTGAGAGGACCAAGGGAATATGCAAGTGGTGTGGGGATAGCATTTTTAGGCGATGATGGGGGATCATGAGAAGGAGATGATGGGATAGCAACATCAGGAGAGGGAGTAGGGGCCATTATAGGATCTGGATTTGTGGTAGTAGGCTCATGCGATGGAGATGGAGATGGAGCAATGGAAGCTTGAATGACAACAGGATCATGGGATGGAATGGATGGGGGACTGTGATCTTGAGGTGGACTAGATGGGATGGTAGGATCTAGATCTGGAGAAGGGGATATGTTGGCATGCTTTGGATTAGACTCTTGGCGTGACTCATCTTGTGTGGATGGAAAGATGATAGAGTGGTGGAGGGATTGTTTAAGTGGGGGAGATGGGAGTATGGAGGATTCGATGCAGTTATCAAAATGGATTTTAGTGGATTGGATTTGGGTGTCGTCGATGGGGTTGATGACTCTTGGAGTAGGAGGTGGGTGTTCAATACATTTAGTGGGTTCAATGGTTTCAATGGTTTGAGTAGTACTAGGGGTGGTAACATCGATAATAGGTGTGGTATGGAGAAGGGTCTCATCACTAGTGACCGTGGATGATGGATCTAGATGGCATGGTTCCATGACTTCAAGATGTGGAGTTGGGGATGGCTTCTTTGTAATGAGTCCTTGGAGAACTTCTGAAATGAGAGACTTGCATATGGTTGGCTTGGCTAGGGTGGTAGAAATGGATGAGGGATTGTGGATTGGTGGACTAGGGTTAGATGGAGGAATGGGATTGAATGTAGGACTATGAGTAGATGGAGAAATAGGATTGGATTGAGGGTTAAGGTAGGGATATTGGAGGGGTGAATTAGGATAGGGGGACATGGACTGTGGATTAGGACAAAAGGATATAGGTGGTATAGTGGAACATGAAGATGTGGGAAATGGATTATAATATTGGGATGATGGATTAGGATGAGGAGACATGGATGTAGGATTAAGGTAAAAGGGTGTGGATGTAAGATTAGTATGGGAAGATTGGGAAAGAGGATTACGATAGGGGGACATGGATGGGGAATTTTAATAGGAGTATTGGGATGGAGAATTAGGATAAGAGGATGTAGATGTTGTATAAGAGGATGATGTAGATGAAGGACATGACAAATATGGGGATGAAGAAGATACTGGATATCCATTGTCAAAGGTGGCATAAGGAGCATGATTAGGCATGGATGAAGACATAACAGGATAGCTCATAGGAGTAATTAGATTTTGAAAAGTGGGTGGAGAACGCTTACTAGATATGATAGCGTCAAGGGGATCTATGTCGTATACCTCTTGATTGATAAGACTTTCATTATCATTGTCAACGTAATTAGGGTTTCCCTTGACCACTATTGATGGAGGATGAGGATTCATGATGATGACAGGATAAAGAGGATAGATAAAAGATTTTAGATGGGAACAGATTAAAGCCCAAATTGAGATTTTGGTCAAGCTCAGATCAGGATGATTGGATGATGCGATGGGATTGCTTTTGATTTTGATGGGATTCTGTAGACGGATGATTGGATCGGGTAGATAATTTTATGAATTTGATTAAAGTACTAGATCAGTTTGATTAGATAGGATCAAATGATTAGATGATGTTGATTGGATAATTGTGATTAGATGAAGATGATTGTATGTATCTGATTAGAGGAATGGATCAGTTTGATTAGATAGGAAGAAAAAAAAAGGTACCACTAGATAGAGCTCAAAAAATTGAGCAATTTTGGTTTATGAATGAAGTTGATCTGATACACGGTTTGTAAATGATAGCCCCGGGAAGTTAGGGGCGTGTCCACCCCGCAATGCGGGGCGTGGCCGCCCCGGGATGGTAAAATTATTGATAGGAGTAAATGGAAGGTACCACTAGATAGAGCTTGAAAAATTGAGCAATTTTGGTTTTTGGATGAAGTCGATCTGATGCACAGTTTGTAAATGACAGCCCCGAGAAGTTAGGGGCGTGTCCACCCTGCGATGTGGGGCGTGGCCGCCTCGGGATGGTCAAATTCTTGATAGGTGGAAATGGAAGGCACCAGTAGATAGAGCTTGAAAAACTAAGCAACTTTGGTTTTTGTACAAAGTCAATTCGACATACGGTTTGTAAATGATGACCCCGGGAAGTTAGGGGTGTGTCCACCCTGCGATGCGGGGCATGGCCGCCCCGGGATGGTAAAATTCTTGATAGGTAGAAATAGAAGGCACCACTAGATAGAGCTTGAAAAACTAAGCAACTTTGGTTTTTGGACGAAGTCGATCCGATGCACGGTTTGCAAATGACAGCCTCAGGAAGTTAGGGGTATGTCCACCCCACGATGCAGGGCGTGGCCGACCCGGGATGGTCAAATTATTGATAGGTAGAAATGGAAGGAACCACTAGATAGAGCTTGAAAAATTAAGCAACTTTTCTTTTTGGATGAAGTCGATCTGATGCACGGTTTGTAAATGACAGTCCCAAGAAGTTAGGGGCGTGTCCACCCCGCAATGTGTGGCGTGGCCACTCCGGGATGGTCAAATTCTTGATAGGTGGAAATGAAAGGCACCACTAGATAGAGCTTGAAAAACTAAGCAACTTTAGTTTTTGGATGAAGTCAATTCGACGTATGGTTTGTAAATGATGGCCCCAGGAAGTTAGAGGGGCGTAGTCAGCTTTCTGCGGTAAAACAGAGGGCGCTACGTAAAATAGGGGCACTGCGTAAAATGGGGGTGCTACATAAAATGAGGGTGCTGCATAAAAATAGGGTGCTGCATAAAATGGTGGCACTACGTAAAACGGGGGCGCTGCGTAAAAATGGGGCGCTGCATAAAAAAGGGGCGTTGCGTAAAACAGGGGCACTGCGTAAAAAGGGGGCGTTGTGTAAAAAGGGGTTGCTACGTAAAAGAGGGCGCTGCATAAAAATGGGGCATTGCGTAAAAATAGGGCGCTGCATAAAAAGGGGGCCCTACGTAAAAATGGGGCACTGTGTAAAAAGGGGGCTCTGCATAAAAATGGGGAGCTGCTTAAAAGGGGGTGCTACATAAAAACAGGGCACTGCGTAAAACGGGGGCACTGCATAAAAATGGGGCACTGCATAAAAAGGGGGCACTGCGTAAAAATGGGGTGCTGCCTAAAAATGGGGGCGCTTTCGCCTTTTTGCGCTGATTATGAGTGGTGTTTGGTGATGTAAATGGTAAAAATTATGATGTTCGCTAGGTGAGGGTATGGACTTTTGGATGGAATATGAGGAAATTAGAATGAACGGGTGGATTGAAGATGATTGTGGAGAATGAGTGGGGATTTAGAATGGTTAAACAAAGATTTGGAATAATAAAATGGAGGTTTAAACGGATCAAATGGAGGTTTTGGGAGACTTAAAGTGACGAAACGGAGGCTTGGGATGATGAGATAATGGTTGGGAATGATTAAATGATGGTTTAGAGGCTAAACAGATCCAAATGGGGCAATTTCGGGTGTTCAGGAGGGAAAATTCGCCCCTCTGCAATAAAAATTAGGGGCGTTGATAACTTTCTACAATAAATCAGGGGCGCTTCCACCTTTCTGCAGCAAAATCAGGGGCGCTTCCACCTTTCTGCAGTAAAACAGGGGCGCTTCCGTCTTTCTGCAACAAAACAGAGGGTGCTTCCACCTTTTTGTAGCAAAAACAGGGGCACTTCCGCCTTTCTACAGTAAGACAGAGTTTGGTTTTGATGGCAATGGCTATGGCAAGGACTCAAAATGATAAAGTAAAGCCAATGTATCAAAGATTTCACGGGTTTTTCACAAGAAAACACTTCAAACAAGCACAATCCTATGATTAATGTTAAGGGTATGGCTAAGAAATGTTTTAATCTAGGATGCACAAGGCTTCTAGGGAGTCCTCGATATACTCTCGGTACGTGAGGCACAACCGTGAACACCAGCCCGTCACAAGTGTGAGTCGGGAACCTAGAAAAATACTGAAAGGCTCGAACCAACTCTTCACATCTATCTAACACCCTAGCTTCGACGCTCTGCCAATTACGACGTAACTGGATTGGGGTACAACTTTCGTTCTCCCTCCTTTATATACCCCACCGGTATGCGTGGTTGGAATTGTCCCTTGGGGTGATGAAATCCCCAAGCAGGTCCCACTAAAAAGAAGACACTAACTGTTTCCAACTACTCCCCAAGCTCACACGAAGTGCAAGGGGAAAGTGAAAACAAATTAATGCCCCCTTGGGTGACACAATAGTAGACAAGCACAGCAAGCAATAAAGGTTACTTCCCCCTAATTAGACTATGTGCAAACAACAAGAATAATTTTTCAAAAATTTGATCAAATAGATGGCCCTGCAAGCAAACGTTAGCTATCTTATCCTTCGTTCTTGGTCAATTACGCCATAATATGCTTCCAAACTGCACTATTTTGGGGCATAGCCACCTTTCTGTGGTAAAACAGGGGCGCTTTCGCCTTTCTACAGCAAAAATAGGGGTGCTTCTGCCTTTTTGTAGCAAAATAGGGGTGTTTCCACCTTTCTGCAGCAAAAATAGGGGCACTTCCGCCTTTCTGTAGTAAAAAAGAGGGCACTTCCACCTTTCTGTGGTAAAATAGAGGGCGCTTCCACCTTTCTACAGCAAAATGGAGGGCGCTTCTGCCTTTCTGTAGCAAAATGTTAGAGGAAAAGAGCCTTTCAAAAACAAAAGGGTGTATTCGCCCCTCTGCATGAAACTTTATCAGATTTTGAAAAAGAAAAGTTGTATGCCCTACTACAAGAAAGTGTTAGAAAAGATCTTCTAAGCAAAATGATGTATATGCCTAACTACAACAAATTGTTAGCAAAAATAAAATTTTAAGATATAGGGTGTAACCGCCTTTCTGTAGTAGACAAGAGGGCGCTTCCGCCTTTCTGCAGTAAAAGAGAGGGCGCTTCTGCCTTTCTACAGTAAAAGAGAGGGTGCTTCCACCTTTCTGCAGTAAAAAAGAGAGTGTTTTTGCCTTTCTGTAGTAAAATAGAGGGCGCTTCCGCCTTTCTGTAGTAAAACAGAGGGCGCTTCCACCTTTTTGTAGTAAAAGAGAGGGCGTTTCTGCCTTTCTGCAGCAAAAACAAAGGGTGCTTCCGCCTTTCTGCGACCTTTTTTTGCAAAATACTTATCACAAATGAAGGTTAAATGCAAGAACCCATTTGTGGGTCCCACTGGGCATGCCAGAAATGTGTACCTTAGAATTTTACCCTATTCTAATGTGCAAAATAACTAAAAATGCAAATGATAAAATACTAAAAACACTTCAATGATTAGCCTAAAGAGTGATAAAACAAGGAAAATAGATGAAATAAGATGCAAATTGATTATACCTTCCTTGTTGTTGAAGACTCCTTGGTTGGCCCTTGATTTTGATAAATTTGTGTGCTCCTTGGATGGCTTTTTGGTGTAGCTAGATACAAGATTGAATATGCAAGATAATCAAAGTGGATGGCTAAATGATAGTGAATGATTGAGAATGCAAATTGGTAGCATAAGGTTACTCCCAAATGAAAGTCCTTTTAAAATGCCCTTGAGGAGGGGGTATTTATAAGAGAATTTGAATTTTCTAGAGAATTCAACGATTGAGATTCATCCAACAAGGTCAAGATGAAGGGTTATGGTGGGTTGAGAACTCACAAGCCCTCACATCTTGACACGTGGATGGTGAAGTGGCTAAGAGGAGATGAGGTGTAAGTGAGGTGGCCAAAAGGTAAATGAGATGGAGGAAGTACAAGTACCTTGCAAGTACATTGGGAGATGGGAAGAATCTTGGGTGAATAAAAGTGAATTTTAAATTCACAATGATTGGAAGAATCTAGTGGATAAGACAATGTTCCCAAAAGGTGGGAGTTTGTCACATGTGACTTGATGTGACAAGTCAAAGGTTCTAGAAGATGCATGGGAAAAGGGGATTCTAGGAGGAATAAAAAGGGATTAAAAATTCCTTAGGGGATGGAGAGAGTTGACCAAGGTAATAATTAGGTTTCACTAATCAGTAATTAGAGGATAATTAGGGGTTAATGAGGATTAAAAGCCAACTTGCAAAAGTTGGAGGATGTGACACAACCTAATCAAGGATTAGGCATGTGCACATCTTTAATGAAGAGATTAGGAAATGGATTAGGATTAGATGAAAATAACATGTGAGGAATTAAATAAATGTAATATTTATTTAATTTATTTGATGAAAAGAGGATTAAGGAGGGTAAGGTATTTAATTATTAATTAAATACCTTAGGAATTTGGCAAAATTAAAGATATTAATTAAATAATAGTAATATTACTTAATTAACTCTGATAAGGAGAATGTTTAGATGAAAAGTGATAAATTTGGATAAATTAAGTGTCCAAATTTGGATGTCTACATTTTTCCCCTTTTTGAAATGGTGTTACGAAGTAGCATCATTTCAAAGAATATTAAAATATAGAACCTAGAAGGAGATGGTTAGATTGGAAAAGATGCCCTAGTCATCAAAGGGATGACTAGTAAGAAAGACAATGGGGGTGAAGATGAAGAGTAGGGATTGAGGATGCCCCCTCGAAAGGACATGCGGGTTGAAGAGAACACGTGTGTGCTTTTGAAATAGATGATGTGGTGCAAGGGGAGATGAGGAAGATGATGCAAGGTGAAGGGTAAGAGAGTAAGTGATATGGAGATGGATGAAGCACAAATGGATTTCAAAAGGTGATGTTGCCCTTGTCAAGGTACAAGCCAAAATGGGTTGTAGATGCAATTTTTAGATTTCAAGCAAGGTAATTTATTGATTACACTATGTAGTGAATGCAAATTTGGAATGAAGCAATGCATGAAATGAACCAATTTAAGTTAGATTTAGTAAAATGCATGAAACAGAAGGTCAACCCATTTAAACAGATAACCAATGACAACAAATAGAAGCATAGAAAAGTAGATTTAGACCATGAAAAGTAGAAAGTCAGTCAATAGGGACTAAGACACTAGTAAGGGCGTCTTGGTCCTACTGGTGAAATTTTGAGGTTCCAAGGACTGCAATAGACAACAAACAACATAGAGAAGGTTTTGAGTTAGAAACCCACAAAGGAACTAAGATGCCAGGAAGGGCGTTTTAGTCCCAATAAAGGTTTCTATCAGAAAAATAGAAAATCCTAAGTTGTTAACAATGCTCCCAGGTTGCCTATTTAGGGAGCTAATGTTTAGAAACATAAAAGTGTGCAAATGGATGCAAGAAAAGTAACTAATAATAAGCAATGGGACACAAAGTGAAATACAACTTTTTTTTCAATTTTGAATGCAATAACAATGTTTCTAAATGCAATTAGGATGATAAACAATACACTTTTCAATTTTCCAATGAGATAAGGTGATGCAAAAACACACATGATGCAAGAAGATCTTTGATATGATGCTTGAATCTAGATGATGGCTCCAAATGGTTGATGAAGTGCTCTTGAATGCTTGAATACTTGGATGCTTAGACATACTGGTTATCTTGTTATATGAAAATGAGAGGAAGGAACCTTGTATTTATACTTATCCATGCTTAATATCTTGAAATTACACCACTTCAGGCTGACATATGAATTCATTAATTAAAGGAGGTTAAATCTTGACAAAATTTGAAATTAAATCCCAAAAATACCTCAAGGGGGACTAAGACACCCTGGGTGGCATCTTAGTCCCAATGCATGAAACTGATCAGGGCATAGACTCCAAAAAGGGACCTATTTAGGTGCTTTCAAAATCAAAGTCCCAAGACCTTTAGGGGACAAAGATGCCCTAGGTGGCATGTTATTCTTGACCCAAAAATTAGGGACACTTAGACAAAATCATTAAATTATCATTTACCCTTTGATGTTTGTCAGGATTAGCTAGAAAAAGATACAATTCATTGGGTTTGTGGATGAAAAATAGAATGAATTAATACATAAATAAGGATAAACAAAGCAAGGCGGGCCTAAACAAGTGTGAAAATGCAAGGATATGCATTTTCCTACACTATAGGTCCCATGTCAAGTTTGATGTTTTCTTATTTAGATTATTTGGTAGTGAGGCTTGGACATTCATTCTAGATGTTAAAGATAAGGTAATGGAGAATATGGGCTAAGATTTTATTTTTATTTTCTATTATAAGGATGTGAAGGCCTACAAGTTATTTGATCCT
The DNA here is from genome assembly GCA_007258455.2 of Sequoia sempervirens. Taxonomy (NCBI): domain Eukaryota; kingdom Viridiplantae; phylum Streptophyta; class Pinopsida; order Cupressales; family Cupressaceae; genus Sequoia; species Sequoia sempervirens. The sequence goes on along the minus strand of VDFB02328892.1, from coordinate 5,197 downwards.
ATTACATAGGATACCTAATAGTTGTAAGATATTTAGTTTGATCAGTCCTTCATAAATATGGGTAATTCTTCCCCTACTTCACTACAATATAGAAAAAAGTGTGACCCTTTAGGGGAGATCTCCTTTTGTGAGGGTTTGACACCTTTTTTCCTATTTCATTAAATAAAGAGATGATTTGATAGATTTGGATAAGATATTTGATTGACTTATAGCTTGAAAGGTGAGTCAACTTTCCCTTGACCAAATCTAAAATTAACCAAAGGATGAAATGTAATGATTCAACTAGCCTAATGATGCAAATGATTGTTCTAATGTAAAAACAACAAATCCACGATATCATAGATAAATTCAAACTTCATAAATAGACTGAGCCTGGGACACTTGACACTTATGGTATAAATTTGAGCCTAATTTTCAAGGGTGTCATATTGTCCTTATTTACCAATTTCATATATGTTTTCACAATCCTCTGGTGCCAAATCAAATCTTTCATTCTCTGCTTGTCACACTATCGGATAATTTTGTGAATTTCTATGAGTTATCAAGATGTAGGGTTCAAGATTGAAATATAAAATAATTGATCTTCAAGCTTCCTCCAATCCTCTTCGAACCTGAAAGCTACACATTTAAAGAGAGAAGAAAGGTTTTTTCATTTATGGGATTTCCTTATTAAAACCCCATGTTAGTGTTTCCACTTCCACAATGACAATTTCAATGATAAAATCATAAATGGTAAAAAGGAATTATCAATCAAAAATGTTCTACAACTCACCACCCTTCAAGCTTCCTTAAAAGACTAAAGTCATAAAAATCTCCTCAAGGCTTGAATATTTCTTTCTTGAATTACTTGGAGACCTACAAGGGTTAGTCTTCACAAACAATATGAAAACATAAACATGAATGAACTCATACACACTTTGACATGATGCTTAGACCTTGAATTACTGTAATAAATCTCTGAAATTCTTCTCTTGAGTTGCTTGGTAATTCTCTTGACAATAATTCTTGTTCTTGCTAAATATCTCTTGTTAGTTTTAAAACAGTGAAGTGGTTAGGTATTTATACACAATTATTCTAATTTCTTGAAAATAAATCTTGACAACCAACTTTAGATATTTTAATTTCAAATAATAAAAATTTTACACAAATATATTTGAATTCAAAGCCAAATATGGGGACATAGGCACTATAGGTGCCAATGTCCGAAACCTATTTTGTGGGAATTAAGGAGTTGGGGAAAAATATTAGATAAATACATTTGTTTTTTGCTTGTAGTTTGTCAGAAAATGGTAAAATGGGCCATGAAATGCATAATTTAGGAAATTAGGTGTTCAATTAGGTCAAATTACTTAGGGAGAAGAAAAACATAGTGTGAAATTTTAATGGGTGATAATTTACAATGCTACCCCCACTTTAGTGAGAGTATGAGCTTACACTTATACTCACACTAAAGTAGAAAAATATGTCGAGTTCTAAATGTCCAAATGTTGAAGAGATAGGATGAAAAAGGATCTAGGGGGAGTGCACAAGCCCCCAAGATTCAATATCCCATAGAAAAATAACATAAACACAAAGGAATACACATGTATGAAACACAACAAGACAAGATACACAAACATGCATAATGTCAACACAAAATGTAAAGGAAATGTATGAATATCACAGACTAGAAAATTGTGTTATGCTACCATCTACACCAAAAGGCATTCATGAATCATTAGCTAATAAAGTCCAGCATTTGCTAGGTGAATCACAAACCAAAGGAAACGTGGGCTAGTGAAGTTCAATATTCACTAGGTGAGCCCCAAAGATAAAGTAGCAAAATGAGAAACACACAAGGTCTAGTGAGGTTTGATATTCACTTGTGCGTACCATGTAGACCATACTAAAAATTGTACTCCCTGATAATTTTGATAACGTTCTATAAAATTTTATGCCAAGGCACCACTAAGTTCAACACGTGTGAACAAAGTGAAGTGAAAATACTAATGTATACCCCCACCTTAAAGTAATTGCTAAACACCATGCTATGAGAAATTTCTTTAAGGTAGAAAATGATAAGTACAATGTGATAAAGGTCATGAGAGCTTAATTGGAAAGCCCGATATCGATGATATGTTTCCAAATGAAGCTGCCTCATGAGAAGGGGTTGCCCCCAATTGCAATGTAACAAACAACACAAAATATTAACACATAAGGGATCCACAAATCTGGGGTCAATATACATCTTTGCTACCATAGTGTAAATGAGCTCAAAACTGGCATAATTCCCCAAATACTCATGGAACAATTAACACAATGGAAGAATGACACATAGAGAGAAAATAAAATTTTTGGTCAATATAGAAGAGACCTAAATATCTCAATGCCTTGCATCATCCTCGAAAGGAAAACAAAAAACAAAGAAAATAAAAAAATGTATGACATATAGAAGAATGGAGATACAAATAGAAGAATATCATGATATATTTCCTTCCCATCCTTGTGCCAACAGAGCAACAAGTGTCCTCCAAAGAAAACTCACAAACATAAAGAAACACCAAGAAACACAACATGGTGGATCACATCACATGCAAGTAAACACAAAGAACAAATAAAGAAAACACAAAGGTGTACTACACATGCAAGCCAATCTAAAGAAAATAGTTTGTATCCTACTATTTCTCATGATATATGGAAGGTAGACAATTAACCAAAGGGAATACAACAAGTTTTGTACTAGGAGCATCACTAGGTTCAGCACATGGTGAATCTCTCTCATCAGGAGAATCATTACAGTTTCTCCATCTATGTCCATAGACTTTGAAAACAATAAAGATAACTCTTTATGCAATTTTTCATCAATTTTAACATTCCCATCTTCATCATCCAAATGTATCACAATGGGAGGATTTATGACAATTTCAATTGTATGTTCAATATTGTTTCATTATTTGTTTTGGTTGGGACATTTAAGGCTTAGTTTAATGTTTTGGTGAAACTTGTATTTCATCTTGATTTGTTTGCATAGTTGTTTAATCATTAGTTAATTCAAGCATAGGTGTTTGGTCATTAGTTGTAATTTTTTTCCAACTAGAAAGTAAGAGAACAATGTTTATGCCTATGCTCTTTAGCCTTTCTATTTCTCCTTGTTCAATTTTGAAGTTGTGAAGGGGTAAGAGTAGGTTTCTCGACCATTGGTCTCTTTTCTTCCCTTGGGGGAGAATTGGTGGGACCTCCGGGGGTTGGGAAATCACTTTATCTTTAGGTATATAATTTCTTTTTTATTTTGATGTCACAAAGATAATCTTTTATTGTCTCTTGGTCTCTTGTATGTTATAGGTGGAGGAACTCTATCATAAATACCTTGTGATTTTTGAAGGGCCTTTGCTTTAGGAATGAGTTCATCAACAACATGTTGGGTGGGAGGAACAACCATAGCCTTATCATTCTCAAGAATATTGCTAAGGGATAATTCTATTATGCGTTTTGCCTTGAATTTTTGATATGATCTAAAAAATAAGTCTTCATGAGGTTTAATTGGTTCCATGGGTTGAGGCCAAAAATAATCTAAGGAAATTTTTCCATGGGAAGACAATGGATTAAACCCATTATGATGCACCATGTATATTTGATTTTCAAAAGGGAACTTAATTCACTTGTGGATAACAGACAAGATGACATTAATGGAGTATATCCATGAATAGTCTAACTTCACAAAGAATTGGACTATCATTTAGATGATAGATAATGATACATATAATTATTTTTGTACAACTTTAAAAGGATGAGTGATCGAAATTATCGTAGGGAAAGAAAAACCATCATGACTTTTCAACTATGATTTCAATTGTTCATAAGAGTCTTGATAAAGCTCATGTGCATACAAAAAATCCTCAATGATCACATTCTCTATGCACACAGGATCAATGAGTATTCCTTGTGTAGGCTTGTCATTGATACATCCGACAATATAGAAAGGACCATTGAGCGCATGTACATGGATGCATCAATATGTGTGAAAGATATGTCAAGTAAGAAAGTAGTTTGGCCCTTACAAGGTTGAACATACATTAAAAAGAAACCATGTTATCTATTTCATTATCATTATCATTTTTATCATAATTTTTATCATCATTTATATCATCAATCTTATCATCACAAGCTTGCACAAAGTTGGATGTGTGATTTGGAATTGGATTTGTGAAAATTTGTAAGTTTTAATTTTGTAAGGCCATGGATTTGTTTCCTTTGTTATTAACATTGGCCAACTAGATGTGATTATAATCAATGAGGTCTTGAACTTGATGTTTAAGACATATGCATTGATCTTCATCATATCCATGTGTATGATGATAAATTGGCAAAAGGATTTTGGGTTGAAGTTTGGAGATAATAGTTTTTTTGTATCCATGGGTCTTATCAAAGGTAGTTGGATTAAGCTCTTGCTCAAAAGTTGTAACATGATTAAATGAAGGGAGTCAATAAATTTGGTAAATTTTCTACCACTCACTCTAAATTGATAGGTAATTGAACTTATCACTGCAACTTGTGGCTCAATGTGGTTAGTTGCTTAAGGTGTGTTTGTCTTGATAAATATTGTTTTTCTTTTTGAATTGTTGATAGTTGTGCTGAGGTATGCAGTTGGATTTCTCAATAGGATTTGATGAATATGCTTCTTCATACTAACTAATCACATTTTGATAGTCATGAAGAGTTGTACACAAGTGTGTAAAAGATGGATATCTCATCAATAAGATCTTATCCCTAATGGCAGATTGTAAATTCTCAATGAGCACTCTTTGAACATCTGCATCAAGAAGGTTAAGATTGATTTGTGAGTATAGTAATTGATATTGTCCTATGAAGTTTGACACATTTTCATGTTTTCCTTGTTTGTGCCTTCCTAAACCAATTAATGTAATTTGTGGACCGATGTTTTCTTGGAAATGTTGTAGGAATGCATCAACAAGTTCATTCAATTAATGAATTGATTTATTTGTTAATGAGAAAAACCAATCCGAGGTCATTTCTTTCAATGACCTAGGAAATATTTTAGCTAGGAGCTTATCCTCAAAGATGAAATCACAACATAATGTCGTATAAGGCGATATATGACTATTAAGATCTCCTTTATCGTTATACTTTTAAAACTTATAAATTTATGTGTTTAGCAACATTGGTTATTTTCAAATTTTCAAGTGACAAGGAGCTCCTT
>VDFB02328891.1:0-11906 GCA_007258455.2 Sequoia sempervirens | reverse complement strand
ATTCTCAAATGTCATAATGGCTCAGAAACCAAGGCAAATCCTCTTTATTGCACAAAAGTGCGATTTCCTTAATAATAGGGATTTAATAAAATATTTAACTTTTAATCTTTCACTTTCTCCATAGTCTCAGCTAAATATTTTATAATAATTTTTAATTTGCCAAATGGCCCCCTTCCTGATGTTGGGCGCACCCCTCAAGGCAATCACTTAAGTTATAATTTTAAATTATAACTTTATATTATAAACCATTAAATAATTAATATTTAATCAATACAATTAAATATTAATATTTTCCTCGTTACTCATCTGATTACCGATCCGTCTGATGCTGACGAACTCTGAAGTGATTCCGGATGCCGCCAAAGCCATACTGCTAAAAATAGCAGTGGTCCCACACTGCCTGCCAGGAACTGCTAAAAATAACAATTCTGCAAAATGTCTGGTGAGCAGCCAATTGATCCAAAGCGCCAATCGGCCGGTGAGCCAGGCACCAGCGACCTCTAACCACTTTCACATTAGGCCTACGAGGGTCTCATGATATGAAGCCAATCTCACGATCAGCGTGCTGTAAAAATGGGGACATGTAATGATCCGCCCCTCCCCTAAAATTGTCCCCAAGCAATCTCCACTTTACAAACAAGTCCAATCACCGGAAGGCTTTAAGGAAAAGCGTGTAATGTCCACACATCTCCGAACTTCGCTCTCTGTAGCATCATCAAGCTCAGCTGGCAATCAATGCACGGATCCCAAGCCGGCGTAGGCTTTGTCGTGACGTTCTCCTTTCGGTGCCGCTGGCTCTCTGCTCCAACTTCACCATGATGAGAATAGTGAAGTAACTCAATGGGACCCATCCAATACTCAGTGCCAAATCTATCGCCACCGGGATCCCAATACAATATGAATCTACATCCATCCATCATGCAGAGATAAAAGCTGCTAGAAGCATCCACTATCCTGAATCTCTCCCTGTCCTCTGCTAAACCCTCATGGATGTGATAACTGTCCCAGCCATCATGCCAACTAACACCATAGTCGCCCTGTAACCATGTACCTGAACGAAAAATCTGCGACATAGAAGTATCAAACCCTGTCAAATACATATCGGCATGATAGATGACTGACTGCGGCCCCTGCAAGTAATACCCCACAAACTGCTGGGTCAAGTACCTGCATCCGCTAATCCCATCTTGTGAAGATGGTAACTCTGCACACCGTAATGAATCACTCCCCTCGACTGTACCGAGAGAATCACCCTGTGCACAAGTATGGTGCATTGAATCATGTACAGGTGGATCAAAGACAAAACTGTAAGCACTCCTCACCGTGTACGCCTCATTGAACTCCTCTGTGAGTGTGGTTTGGAATTGCGATGCACTGGAACAATCCCAAACACTACGATCATCACCCAACCTGGAACTAGTATCAAGAGTACGATCAGTGTCCAACTCGAAGAGTGGGTTATCATAGATCGAACCACCATCAAATTCAAACAATGGATTATTCACAAACTGCACAATCACTCCATCCTGATCGAAATCATCCATCTCTGAATCGCTGGAATAATAAACTGAGTTGTACTCCTGACTAGGCTCAACCAGCTGTCGACCATAGTCAACTGTATCAAATGAAAAGATTGATTTGCTTCCAGGAGAGGGAAACAAATCATCACAAGTACCAATCTCCCAACTGGATGAGACTCTGAATATCTGCTGTGAAGATGGGCAAGTATCGAGGGTTGTCACACAACTCTCTAGTGAACCTACAACCATGTCACAGGAACTAACAATAACCTGCCCTGCATCACCTATCACGGGACTAATCTCATGAGAACCTGGTGCAATGCGTGGCTCACTGCAACTCTCATCTAGCGCACTCATCCTATCTGTATCAACTGCTCCCGTGTCCGTGCTGGATGTAACTACATCATCAACATCTCCCTCTCGGCTATGAACCATGGGTGTATACCCCTCACCAACCACTGCCATGCAAGACTGAACGATATCCAAAGGTGGTGAAGATTGTGCTAAACTCAACGCCACGGTAAGCCTCTCAATCTGTAACTGCGACTCTCGAAGAGCCAACTGGATGCTCTGCAATGAGTCCCTAGTCACCTCAAGCTCATGAGTGAGCTCATCGATCCGCTCCTCCTTTCCCCTCCATGCATCATAACAAATGCAATCCCACTCGAGAAGGAAATCCCTGTCTGCTAGTAGTTTTAGATAGTTTTGTTTCATCGTTCCAATTGCTTCTCGAAGTGCATGTATTACTGCAAGGGAAAAACCACTATCACTGTGCTCATCTGTCAAAAGAGGACTCCAACCATAGGTAGTCAACATCTGACGAGCAACGTCAAAATGCTCAAGGGCGGTAGCAATCATAGTGTCATCCACATGTAGTTGCCCAACCAAATGATGAGGATTCTGAAGCTTACGACCCCCATACAAGATATCCTGTTCACCATATGCACTATGATATGATGCTGATCCGTCATCGCTCACCTCATGATAAGCAGCATCATGTGTGCTTTCATCAACGCACACCTCAACACCTAAGGTACTGCTGCTCAGTACCTCAAAGGATGGCTCAACTGGTACAGTAGAAATTGCTGGTCTGACAGTATCTTCACACGCTTCTACTCTAACAGTGACTGCATGCTCATCCAACGCATGATCCTGGGATTCCATATCAACATATGAATCCTTTAGCTGGTTTTCAATGATCTGATCCGAAAAATCAGATTCGTCATAACATAAATTCTCAATACCAACTGCATCTGTAGTACTCAACTCTGGAGTCTCTTCACGTGACGACTCAATAGGGTTACTTTGCACCTCTGAAACAGCTGTTGTATTATGCTCACACAAAGTTTCACCATCGCTGTCATAAAAATCAGAAGTGGCCTCTAGCGTAGAAACTTCTCGAGTCACCTCCTGGAAAGACGATGTAGGTAGATCATTACTCATGGCCGTGCTAGTGCGTTCACGAACCAAATCAGCACTTCTGTCAAATTCATCATATAAATTTCTGCCTTCTTCATAGGAAACTGAAGATATCAAATCATTCTGACGAAAAGTGGTATTATCCTTAGTTGTAGATTCTCTGTCCTTTCCAGGTGTAAACAACTCACGAGCTGCAGTGAGATATCTCTGCTTTGCGAACTCTGTCTTATGGCAAAGACTCGGGTGCACATCCACGTAACTCATGAGAGGAAGTTTGTCTTTAATCTTCTGAGGTAGATTGCTATACTCCTGGAACATGCTATTCACTTCTCTTTCTGTGTTTGGTCGTGTTCTGTCAATAGTGATCCTTTCACTGGTCTCAGGTGATTCTAACTGCCACTTGTCATTCGCTGTCCTAAATGTACCGGCGAACAAACCCTCATGCCTTTCACCTATTATAACCTCATCGGGCTCCTGTCTCGTGAAAGTGGGCCTAGTAGGCCTGTCTGCTGTCCGTGACACTGTCCTAGGAGCTCTCCGTGAACCTGCAACACTCCTGTCATCGTCACGATGTGGTGACGATCTCCTCGGAGTATCCAATCTCTGAAGTGCAACTGCCACCTGCTGTAATACACCATTTGACCGCCATTGACCTGCACTAAGTTCTCTGAGTGCATGCAAGACCTCTGCACGGTCCTGACCTCTGTTATTGTAAGGAGTCTCTGTTCTAAGATTAACTGTTCTATCAGTCCTGTAATACCTGTCAGTTCTGTCAGCCATGTTTCCCGGCTGCCAGATCGAACCCTGTTGCCTGTCAACCAAAGTTCGCCTGAATAAATAAATACTTGATAAGACCCAAACTGTTCCGGCTGCAGAAGACGGCTAAACCCTCAGGATGGCAGGATTTAGCTCTGATACCACTGTAGAAACCCCAGTTTCCCTCTGTTTCCGATACTGTCTGTTTTTCTGATGTTTTCTAAAGTTTTTGCAATTTTTGATGTTTCTAGGGTTTTAAGCATAAAATGCAAGATGGCGATTTTGCATGTAATACAGAATAAATGCAATAGAATAATGTACCTCTAAAAACTACAGAATCTAAAGCAAATATTGAAGCTTATTCATTATAGAATCTTTCTGAGGCAATTACAATAAAACCCAGTTACATGCAACATAAAAAGCAATGTTATTTTTGAAACCTGGTTTTGCTGCAGCAATAAATGTCCTCCAGATGATGGTACGGCTGAGATGATGAAGGCTCTTCCTCCTCTGCCAGATGCTTCCCACAGACACCTCTGATATATGCGCCATTCCTGTTGAAGTCTAACTGTCAATGATGAAGGCGTTTCTCTCTGGAAACAAAAAGTCGCCTTTGCAGATATGGTACGGCCAGGTACAGTAGTACGGCCTGAGATTTAAGCAGCAATCAATGGTTGCAATGTGAATACGCCTCCCTCTGAAGGTCTTCAGGTGGTGAATAGATAGGCGCCCCAGTTGTGATATCCCTCTAGATGGATTTTACAAATCAAAACCCTCAGAACAAGTACGGCTCTTTGCTGAACAGTACGGCCTGTTGTGAATAGTACGGCTGTAGCAGCAAATGAAGAATTTGTACGGCTTCCTTCTTAAGCCTCCAGAACAACAATAAGATATGCGCCTTGATATATATATGAGTTCTCTGGATGTTAAACACTGATAAACCCTGAAGATGAAATAATCTCTGAAGTCCAATGATTTCCTCTGAATGAAGAAACCCCTGTCGGCAATAAATCGGATGATATTCCACACCCTCTGAATCGCTCTCACTGGAGATGGCTCGTTCTCCAATGTATCGAGACGAAACCCTAAGGCTTCTGTTCTCTGACGAAGTCTTGATCAAATTCTGATTCTCAAATGTCATAATGGCTCAAAAACCAAGGCAAATCCTCTTTATTGCACAAAAGTGCGATTTCCTTAATAATAGGGATTTAATAAAATATTTAACTTTTAATCTTTCACTTTCTCCATAGTCTCAGCTAAATATTTTATAATAATTTTAATTTGCCAAATGGCCCCTTCCCTGATGTTGGGCGCACCCCTCAAGGCAATCACTTAAGTTATAATTTTAAATTATAACTTTATATTATAAACCATTAAATAATTAATATTTAATCAATACAATTAAATATTAATATTTTCCTCGTTACTCATCTAATTACCGATCCGTCTGATGCTGACGAACTCAAGTGATTCCGATGCCAGCCCAAAGCGCTGGTCCATCGCCAAAGAACTGCTAAAAATAGCAATTCAAAAGCTCTCGAATGATGTCCTCAACCAAATCAAACTGCCGGCCGACTACCAGCTCAAGCGACCCTCTAACCACTCTGTCAGCCTACGAGGGTCTCATGATAGGCCAATCTCACGATCACTGATGCTCGCCAAAAATGGGGACATGACACGAGGCTCATATCTATCAGACTAAGGTTGTCCTTCGTCTAGAGGCTTTGATGCATACTCCCTTACAAACTTTGGTTGAGGGAGGCGTGATACAGGAGGGTGATAGATATGACTTCACCGGCTGGTACTCTTCAGTTGTCACAGGCCGAGGATTCTTTGATGTAGCACAGGCAGATTCGGCCAGAGTTAGAAAGGCCATGACGAACATTCTCGATGGAGTCCTAAACACATTGGAGGCTATCTTTGCTAAGAGGCTGACTTCTGAGGAGGTGACTGCTGATGGTTTGAGGAATAGGCTGCCACCTTTCTTTTCAAAGGTGAAGACTTTTGTTCAGAATGACTTTGAGAACACCTCAACTTTCTCCAACATTATCCAGAACACTCAAGATGCTTTAGTTGCTTGGAGAAAGTCTTGTACTCGACATGGGTAGGCAGTTACAGTGTTGGAGTTCCAACTCGATCATATTCCGCCTATCTCAGTTCAGGAGGTTGAAGCTGTGCTGGCTAGATTCATTGATTTTGCAGCTAAGGAGAAGGAGAACGGAAACGCCTTTCTGGATGATGACCTTCTAGATGATTGATAGTGGGCATTGATTGCCTTTGCTATTTTGGGAGTGAGTGAGAATCTTCTAGCTCATTTATTGTACCACTCCTCATTCTGCCAGTTTTTAGGGTTAGGGCTGATGTGGCTTGATCTGAGCCCTCCATTTGATTGTAATTTGAGTCGTCCATTGGACTGGGCCAACTATAAAAAGGGGCATCCCCCCTTCATTTGTACATCATTAGATCAGAGAATAGAGTAGAGAGGCTGATAGTATAGTTGTGATAGCTTAGCATTAGTTTGTTAGCATAGCTTGAAGAGGAAGGAAAGCTTTCTCATTGAATGCTTTGTAAAAGGTTGTTGTGAACACTCTCTCAATAAAAAGAGTTTTCATTGATGATGATTGCATCTTTTGTTGTGAGTAGCTAGCAAGGCTTTTTGGTCCTTCCAAATCACTTAGCATTTCCAGAGTAGCGTAAAGTAAAATAAATTTCATTTCATGCAAGTAGATGTTAGTTGCGGATTTTGGTTGTGATGAGCCTAACTAGCTCCAACTCAAACCTTGTAGTTTTATCTTATCTTTTTTGTGTTTTTTTTAGTTTTTTAAGAAGGGTTGCTAAACAGAAGTAGAAGGTACGCCATGCATATATTGATATTAAACTGAAAATTTCACTAGATAATTGAAACAACTCTTGAAATAGGCATTATTTATCAATTACAAACAGATCAGGAACAATGAGCATACCCAGATCTCTCTAGAATAATTAAATAAGAAAAATAATGCACTTGACAGGCAAGAAGTGCTGAAACCTGATGAATAGCATGCCTGGGCTCCAGATTTGCTTTCTCCCACTTGAAAACTAGAGGAAAGACACTGCAAAGGATAGGTGCCACCAAAGGAACACAAAAGATGCCAAGAAGGAAGGCGTTTTGCCTCAAGAAGTCACACGCCCTTGCCAAAAGAGCCACACACTTCAAAGAAGATGTACGACCTTTGTATGAAAGGTACGGCCATAAATAAGAACTTGTCCACCAGAGGAAAGAAGACGCCAATCTCTCAAACCCTTTGCTTCTTTATTGAAACTTCTGAACAAACAATCAAGAACTCTGATGTAAATCAAATGGACTTCTGAACTGAAGCCCTCACAGATGCACTAATTTGACTGGTCTCTCACAGTCTCCAAAATGCTCAACACTGAAGAGAATCTTGTTCTCCAATGGCAGAAATGCTCAAACCCTTGTCTCAGAGAATAGCACAGAGAAATAACAATGGAAAAGTCAAATAATCAATGAATGAGTTTGATTTACCAAAAATGCCTTATATCCTCAAAAGGCACGAGTTTCAAGAAAGTACGGCTTGGCTTCGAAATAAAATACATTAAAATTGTATTTTAATAACTTTTCAATAGTTAGCAATTAAATAATTGCTTTTCCCAAGTTGAGCGCACTTTATACTTAAGTGATTTAATTTTAATTCACTTTATGATATATTTAAGTGATATAATATTTATAAAATCAATTTGACTTTATAATAAAGCGTTAACTTAATTAACTTAAATCTCTTAAATATCTGTAACTCCCTCCAAACTCCATATATTTATGTGCCATCAGAAGCTAGCGAACACTGAACACCAATTGCTCGTGCTGAATCCCACACTGAAGCTGAAGGGGGTGAGAATGACAACTCACCAAAAATAGCCACTGACCCTCTAACCAGATCCTGTTAGCCTACGAGGGTCCAAGATATAAGCTAACTCACAAGCTCTTGAGAACTAACTAGAGCGGGGACATCACAGTGGTGTTTAATCAAGGCAGCTTCGTTTAATCCATACCACTAGCAGCTTGCTAACGACAAGTTTTCCTTGTGTGGTCAACTGGAACACTTTAGAAGCTTAACATTGGTTATGATTCACGTCTTGGCATGTGTCGTCTTGATGGTGTCTTTATGCTGAATTGTAACTTGAAAACTTCTTGTTGATCCCTTGAAGATTGCACCAACTTTGTATAAGCTATCCAACGTGAGGCGAAGCAAAGTCTGGTTGAAGTCTGTTGAAATTGATCCCACATCTTGCTTTAGGATAGAACTTAGACTTTCTAAACCCTGCACTCATTTCAATTCAATACATTTCTGGTTAGTATAGGAAGCTCATACCTTATCGCTAAATCATTTGCCTCACACACGAAAATCCCCTTTCATCATTAATTTGTTGTCAGCTGCCAAGTACTTGTGAACAATTGTGTAAGTCCCCTCATGAAAACAGCAAATCACAACGAACCAACTGAGGGTATTCCATTGCATTGTAGGAACCTTGGAGTTGAACATACGATCTCTCTCGCAATCTTAGCATACGGAATACTTTGATCAAGAGAAAATGGAGTAGCCTTTGGATATTTTGTTTTGTTGATTGGTGCAGTCACAAAAATCACATCAACACTACCAAACTATCTCTTCCATTTGTCCTATTGTAAGAGTATATTGCACAACTCTCATAGAGGTCAACATTCATAGAGGTGATGTTTAGGGTCTCAATAAAGTGTCCATAAGCATGTGGTCAGCTTTTCAGTGTGAATATCACTATGCCCTCTCCCATTTTCCAACTAGTGGTTATTCGTTGATGTCCTTGATCTTGAGTAAATGCTCCTACAATGTTTGTATCCATTGTGATAAAAAATAACATTTTTAACAAATCTTATGCAAATCTCACAAATGCTTCCAAATTTCAGTTGAAATCTTCCCTATTAGGACTTCAAGATGCATTTCATTTGTCATTGACAACTTGATCTACATTATAGCATCTTTGCCATGTTCATCAAATTTTTTTTGGTCTTTACCCATAGTCAATGGATGGGAATCTATACCAAGGACAATCTTTGTGAGGCATATGTACTCGAAAATGGTTAACATAGGCTATTTCCACATGTTATATTTTTTAATAGAGAATATTTGGCTGCCTTTTAGCATGATGTTAGGTAACAAGGCCATTTGTACTTTTCTTCCCTCCCTTAACTTGCAATCTTGAATTATGAAAAAAATATACCTCCTTGCTAAAAAAACAATTAATATCAATATAAAAATGCTGATATAAAAAGAAAGTATTGTAACTATATGACTCTACCCTAGCTGTGCCCTAGCAGAAAATTTTGTGATTGCTCCGTTAAAAAAATGGCAGAAAGTGTGCCCTAGCTAAGGAAACTCAACCTTAAAAATAATTTGCAATTTTGGAAAAAACCCACTGATATTTGTGCAGAAAAACGGTGCAATTTTCATTCAAAACAATAGGAAAGAAAACATGCACGATTTATAGAAGAAAATCCACAATTTTTGATAAAATCTTACCTACATTTTTCAACAAAAAAGGTCATGATTTTTGTTGTACCCAAAACCAAAATTTTTGCTTCACTAAGGCATTTTGCTTAATTTAGTTGTAATCCTGTTAAAGTGATGTCAGAAGGTCGTTTTTGGGGTTTTCAAATATGGAGTTGATGTCAGTGTCATGTCAGTCTGTTACTGAAGAGATTTAAGAAAAATGAAAATTTGAAGGAAAAACATCAAAATTTTCTATCTCTGGAGAAAGGCGCAGCTTTTGAAATAGGCGCCCTATCTTTTAGCGGCTCAGATCCTATTTTTAGGGTTTGTCACCTCCAGCAGACATTTGTCCGGCATCACATCAGCTTCGCAACGAGCTATTAGGCTTGTCAAACGGACCTGTTTCGAGCAAGTTGTGGAAGATATAGCGCAAAACGAGACGAAAACGAGAATTGGCTAACACTAGAGAAAAGCGCAGCTTTTGAGAAGGGCGCCCATCTTTTTGAGGTGTCAAATGAAGGATGTTAACTAAATGCCACCCAAGATGTTTGTCTCACATTTGTTCAAGCTTCGCGACGCATCCGTCAGTGGGTGAATTTGAGTTGCAGAAGTACCTGAACCAAAGGTCAAACATAGGGTCAAATCTTAGTCAGAATATCAAGGAAAAAAGCAAAAGAGCACTTTTTTAGAAAGGCGCCTGAGCTTTTCAAGCCTTTAATGCCTTCTTTTTGATGATATCAGATGTTCAATGTGTCTGTGTTACGTTCAGCTTTCCGTTGCCTGTCTCCGTCAGATCAGAAGATGACTCAGTATCTTGCAGTCGGAGTTTTAATGTTATTTTGGTCAGTCCTAGAAATGGCTAAGTCTAGAGGTAAAAGAGCAACTTTTCAAAAAGGCGCCCTTGTTTTTCATCCCTCAGATGATGTTTTCTGGAGAAATGTGCCTTTGTAGCTGTCATGCAGAATGAAGTCAGCTCCGCAGTGAATCTGAGATCCAGTTCTGAAAGTTGATAAATCAGAAGTTATGAAGGATTTATTTTTCCCTTCGTACGAAATGCAGAAGTCAAAATTTGACTAAGTCTGAGAAAAAGCGCAGCTTTTGAAAAAGGCGCTTGGATTTTGAGCCTTCAGATGTCAGTTTTATGGTTTTCAGTCTCAAGATACCTTTTGATCTGTTTTTACTCAGCTCTGCGATGCACCTGTCAGCCAGCCAATTGGTGGAGTTAGTCAGCCAGTGTCAGAGGATGAACAGAGGTCCCGAGAGACGTTCAAATCCAAATTTTCATGAAAATTGGCTAAGTCTGGAATTCGCCTTAAGAGGTCAAAGTTGAGTTTTCGAAATAAGTTGACAAGTGCGCCTTAACTTGAGTTCTGACTACAGTTAGACTGAACGATTTTTGGGTTGTCATCTCCAGTTCCTATATTGGCATGTTGAGTGATCTTTCAGTTCGCATGTCGAGTTAACTAGTTTGCATGTCCAGTTAACAACCTTGCATGTTGAGTTAACTTGATTGCATGTTCACTTAACTGAAGATTATTCTTGAAAGTCAACTTGAGTTCACATGCATGGCGAATTTGGTTGTAATTGTGAAGTTTTTGTGAAGATGGCGCTTCATTGGATGTCAACTGGAGTTCTGAAAAGGGACGGCATAATTGATGAAGCATGATTTAGTGATGCATGGCGCATTTACCTTTGATTGTCAACTGGAGTTTTCAAAAGGGTCACCATATTTAGATTAAAACATGAATTTATGAACTTTGTGAAGTTGACGCATTTACCTTTGAATGTTAACTTCAGTTCTCAAAAGGGTCGCCATATTTAGAATTTTTAAGATTTAAAGCATGAGAATGAAATATGGCGAATTCTCATTGTCAACTGGAGTTCTGAAAGGGAAGCTTTAATTCTTAAGTTTGTGAATTGCATGAAGTGAAGTAATGGCGTACTCAATAAAGAATGTTAACTGAAGTTAAAATCGCATGATTGTTTTGCAACTAAAGATTGAAAGGGAAACCCTAAAGCATGGTGCTTTATTTAGCATATTTGAGTTTCAGTTAACTAAAATGAGGTCCAATTAGAAGCCAAGCACCATTTTTCAAGCTTTAGTGCTTTATGCGAATTTCAATGATGAAAGCCTATTTATTTCAGCCTTGGCGTCCATTATTTCTTCATTTCAAACTTCGAAGTCTACATTCTTCTTGAGCCAGCAGCAAGCTAAAGGTGCTACGGGCATCTGAATTTAGTGTTCTTCATAGCAACGAGTTCAGATTGTTCAGAGGAAGAAGATTCTAGACTTTATTTTCACTTTGCATGCAGGTTTCATCAAATTCCAAGGAAGAAGTTGGCGGATTTTTCATAAGCAGACAAGCAAAACTTTCTATCTTTTGTCTTATTTCTTCTATTTCTCACCTTAGGTACTTTCTTTGCATGTCAAAGAAATTCAACAAATATTCAGAATCTGACCATCTGGGTTCACATATTTCAGCATCAGCAGCAAAACCCATGTCTTAGATTTTTTCGAGAAAATTGCCCCGCAGCCTTCATTCTAAAGCTCTGTGCTTTTTTCCGAAGATTTCTTTGCATGTGAGCCAAAAACACATCTTTTTGAAAATCGCATCATCTGGGTTTGTCCAGAATTCCGTTGTGCACAAAACCCATGTTCCAGATTTTCTCATGAAAAATTGCCCCG
>VDFB02328890.1:0-14542 GCA_007258455.2 Sequoia sempervirens | reverse complement strand
ACTTTCTTTAGTAATCTTCACAAACTATTATGTCACCTTGCTCTTCTAATCATCAAAACCAATTCTATTTTTTACATGTGAAGCTCTCTGGCTTCCCAATATCTTATCTAGAGTTTCAATGCTCTTTCCAAACTTCATCTGCAGCTTTTGATTCACTTTCTCAAGCTCTTTTCTTATTGTCACAATTTCTACTTCCATCTTCTCACAGTCCTTATATCTTGATAGAAACTTTCCAATCAGGACTTCTTCAATCCTTTTTGCTTGTTCTATATGGGTCTTTGGATCAAAAACATCTTTTTTGCTTTCTTCAAATCCTAAGATACCTTTTCTTTGGCCTTCACTTCTACAATTCTATTATTCAGCCTTTTGATTTCTTTTCAAGCACATAGCAATTCTTCCACAAGATCTACTTCTTCTTCACTGTTTCCAGAATCTATTTTTGCATCTCCTTCAATAGCTTCAAAATCCATGAAAACAACCTTTTATTTTTCATCTCCGGCGATATCTTCATCTTCTTCTTCTTTAATAGAGTATTCTTCTTCCTTATTAGTGTAGAAACTCTAATGTTTCCTTTGACCTTTATTCCTTCTTTGAAATGATTTATTTCCATACTTTTTCTCAACATTGTTAGAATTCTTATGTGGACACTTAGCCATAAAATGTCCTAATTCACCATAATTAGAACACTTAAAAGGTAACTTTCCTTTATACTTACTAGAACCTCTTTGTAACTTCTTGAAAAAATTGGCTTCTTTTGGATCTGATCCAATATCAGAATCTTGATCAACATCCTTCTTAGATACACTAAAAGTAGCCTCTTTCTTTATAGAATCTTCACTTTCAAATCTCATCTCAAAAGCAGTTAGAATTTTATACAGTTAAGTCATCTTCAAAGCATTCAAATCCTTAGCTTCTTCAATTGCAGAGACTTTAGAATCAAACCTTCTAGGGAGAGATCTGGGTACCTTTTTCACAACAACCTTTTCTTTCAATTATTCTTCAAGACCTCGGATAGAGTTGACAACATCATCATCCCGGACCAGGAATGTGGCAATACTTTCATTTTCTCTCATCTTCAAGCTTTCAAACTGAGATCTATAAATTTGCAGCTTTGCCTCTTTGACTTTTCCATCACCTTCATTGATGGTTTTTATTTTATCCCATATTTCCTTCATTGTTTTGCACTACATGAATTTCACAAATTTAGAGTTAGTCAATCCACATAAAACAGCATTCCTTGTGTTAGCATTGATTTCACAAGCCCTCTTTTTGGATTGATCCTTAGGATGGTTATTTGAGTTTCATATCCCTCTGTCACTAACATCCAGATACCCATTCCAAGAGCCATCAAGTAGTACTTCATCCTAACTTTCCAAAAATGCAAAATTGGATCCATTGAAAATAATGGTGCTTTATTTCTAGAGTATCCTTCTGTAGACGTCTAATTTTGATCACTTCCATATGATCAAACGCGTCTCCTTGTTCATCCGGTTGCTCATCCCCTTTGTCAATATTAATTAAACCAGGTGTTTAATTAATACCCTGCATTTTGCACAAAGGTCCTAAAGTATTCAATTTAATACTTTGCCCCTCTTCCTCCTCTAAATTAAATAAATATGCCCTTTTATTTAATTTAGTAATATTCCCCTTTTGAATTAAAATTCATTTTTAATTCATCTTTTCTCTCTCATGGTCACATCCTCCAACTTTTGTAAGTTGGTCCTTAATCCATTTTAAATACTTCATCTTCTTCTAATTAACCAGGGTTAGCATGTGCACACCCTTAATCATCATTAAGGTCACATCCTCCATAATTTTCCACTTGCCTCTAATCAGTCATTAGCCTATCTAACTGGGGACTTGCACAACCTTAATCATTTGATTAGCCTAACCTAATCCTCATCCTATTTATGGCACATGTCCTTGAGTCAACCTTATTAAAGGCTTTCTGCTTTTGGACAAGGCACTCCACTTCCCCATGTGAATTTTTAATTCACCTTTACCCCAATCTAAGGCACCTAAAATTTTTAATTCCTTCTTCTCCCATGTCCTCTATTCATTCTTTATTCTTTCTCTCATCATAAGGATATTTGAGAATTTTAATTCCCCTTGTCCCTCTCTCTCACCACATAGGGACAAGGACCTCCTTTATGAGAGATCTTGTCAATCCCAAATACTTTGTACCCCTCTCCATGTCATGTCTTTTCCCCTCCACCTCATGCCCACTTCACAAGGCTATCTCCTTCCACATGTCAAGATGTGAGGCAGCAGGTTCCAGCCCCTCACCCAGCTACATCTTGATATTTAGTGGATCAATCTTGACCGTCCATTTCCCCTGGATTTCCCAAAATCTTATAAATACTCCCTCTTTTCTCTCATTTTGGGGATCATTGTACTTTAGCCAAACTCTTGCAGTTTTGTTTCTCAACTTCTTAGCCATTTTCACATTTTCATCTACTTGCATCCATCTTCACATCCTCATCTAGCTTGCATCTTGCCATCAAAGAACATGCATGTCAAAGATCCCGAAAGACCCTTCAAAGAATCTCGACTCCGCTTAAATTATAAAATTTATTTGTGGCTTTGTCTTGTTTTAGCTTCTAGCAAATGATAATCTTTTGAAGTGTAGGTTTTAGTTGTTTGGCCCCTCCTTGGCTTGTTGCTTTTGACCTATCCATTTCTGGCCTTGGGGTGGGACCCACTAAGCGGGTCCTTTTTCTTCCGCGTTTGCTATTTTGCATTTTCAAGGTCGAGTTGCGGTGGCGGTGGGCCTAATAAATGGCGGATGCATCGGTGGTGGGCTGCCCAGTGGCGGATCATATTACAGTGGCCAGTCATCCTGGCATGGCGAGACTTGTCTTGCGATTGGCCCAGATGGTCACAGTGTGTTGGTCACAGCCCAGTGGCGGTGGTCTTGGCAGTCGCGGATCTATCACTTCTGAGAAGTGGGCGGACCTGTCCTCCAGAAGGTAAAAATTTCAATTTTTCCCGAATTGTCTTTTGGTAAAATAAGAACATAGTTTAATTAAAGGGGTGTCAATAAACCTTGCTTGGCGTGTTTGGGAAGGCTATTTGACGTATCCAATCCCCTTGCGCCGTTTGGCGATCCTGGGTGACGATAAATCATAGCTTTCCAAGTCCTTTTGAGTCACCCTTTTTCACTTTCTTGGCAGGACTTGTAGAGTTTCATCACCCCAAGGGATGATTTCAACCACAGCGTGCGTTAAATTATATAAGGGGGGCGTGCACAGTGCTACGTTGTAATTGGCGTCGGATGACGTGAAGAGTTGGTCCAAGCCTCTAGTATCTCGCTAAGGTTCCCGACTCACGCTTGTAACGGGTTGGTGTTCATGGTTTGGGCCTCACGTACCGGGTGTATATCGAGGACTCCTTAGAAACCATGTGCATCCTAGAGTAGAAGACTTTGTTGACCATACCCGTTTCTACTAATTTTAGGGTTGTGCTGCTTGAATTGTCTTTCTTGTGCAAAAACCAGTGATTATCAATTTGGCCAAGTCTTTTTATGATTGCTACAATTTGGGTCCTTTGCCTTTGCCATCCATCAAAAAACCAAGCTTAAGTTTATCCTTTGGCAGACTTAACCTTATCTTTTAGCAAACCTGTCCTTGTGTTGTGGCAGATCTGTCCTAGTGCTGTGGCGGATCTGTCCTACTGTTGTGGCGGATTGGTCCCAGTGCAGTGGCGGATTGGTCTTAGTGTAGTGGCGGATTTGTCTTAGTTCTGTGGCGGATTTGTCCTAGTGCTGTGGTGGATTGGTCCTAGTGCTGTGGCAGATTGGTCCCCGATCACCGGTGTGGATTAGGGTGTGTTGTGGCGGATTGAATTCGATGATGTGGCGGATCTGTCCTAGTGCAGTGGCGGATTGGTCCTAATGCAGTGGCGGATTGGTCCCAATACAGTGGTGGACCTATCCTTTTGCAGTGGCGGACCTATCCCTTTGGCCATCCTATACCATCATTTAGCATCCATTGTCCATCTGTTTTGAACACCGAAACGATCATTTAGCGTCCAAAACAAACATCTGTATGTCCGTTCCGAGCCCTTCGTTCTAAGGGTCATTTGTCCTGAATAGTCTTTTGCTTGTTTCGAGAGCCATTCATCTATCTTGAGACACTCCCCGTCCGTCCTAAACACGCTTTCATCTCTGATCTCCGTTATTCCATATAAACCCCGTTAGAGTCATCATCCAAGTTGACCTAGGTATTCATCCCTAATCATAATCATCATAGCTGGCTTAGGATCGCTATCCGTCTTAGGTCAGTTATCCTTTTCGACCCAATCAATCCGCTTCTATCTCAAGTTGGATTCGGTGTTGTTATCATACATCCACCTTTTAATCAATACCTAGTGTTACCAAGGATCCTTCTTAAACTCAGTTGTGGATCTTGGTCTTCATCGTATCTATCATCACATCAATCCTAATCATCGTATCAATCTAATCCCCACATCATCAAACCTATTCAGATCAAAACCCGGAATCTAGGTTAATCCAACATCTACCAATCAATCCAATCCAATTCCATCAAGCAAATCCACGTCGACCTAATCAATCATCGTCAACTAATCTTTCATCAAAATCAAATCAATCTCTCATCATCAAGGTGTTTCTAATATCTTGATCTACTTCATCATCTTGCATGCCCGTTCAGACTCGATCACAAGCAAAGAAAATGGCCGACCAACAAGCCCTGAATGCCCAATTGAACAACCCACAAGATCTCACCAACACAGTCAACATCACGTCAGACCCGAACTATGGTGCTAATATCCCTCACGACCCCCACAACGGTACCTCATCGCAATCCAATGTGGATGGTCAAAACACATCACCACTTGGGGAAGAAAACATGGCCGGTCAACCTGAGCTCACGTTCGAGGAGCACTTTAGCAACCCAGTTATTGCACAAATGACGGAGCACCTTCTCGAGAGACATGGTGACCGAATCTTGGCTCACTTGATTGACAAAGGTGTCAAGTTGCCGTCAAGTGTCGACCTATCCAAGTATGGCACCTCCACATCTAATGTACCCCAAGTTGCACATGACATCCCCAGTAGCTGGCATCAACCTGAGTTCGGCAACGCTATCCTATATCCCATTGGAAATCCCACACATCCCACCATCTCAGTCACGGGAGCCCCCCAAACTGTTGATCCCAATGATCCTTTTGCCTATGGCATGCCACAAAACATCCCACAACCACAACCATTAATGCTACCGGCACCACCCCCCTCGAACCCGCTTCTTGCTAACACTGGGGGCAACCCTTTCACTACCTTACCCCCACCTCTTGGGGCTACAAATCCTCCACCATCGTCGACCCTATCTCAATAGCCACCCCAATCCAACATCCCTCCTCCATCGTCATTCAATCCTCCACCATCGTCAGTCCTATCTCAGCAGCCGCCCCAATCCAACATTCTTCCTCCATCGTCATTCAACCCTCCGCCATTGTCCCAATCCAACATCCCTCCTTCAGCATCATTTAATCCTCCACCATCGTCCCAATCCAATATTCCTCCACCATCATCGTTTATACCTCAACAGCCTCCACAGCTGCCCCAATCCAACATCCCTCCACCATCATCATTCATATCCCAACAACCTCCCCAATCCTACGCTCCCACTAGTGCTCAACAACCTCCCTCGCACAACATCTCAATCGCACCTCCACCTCAACAACAATCATTGGTCAATCCCCTATTCTCAACACAACCATCACAACATCAACCGCAAGGAAATCAACCTTGGCCTTCAGCCCCGACCATATCCTCGTTCCTGGAATTCATTTTACGCCCACAAGCGCAACCACAACATAGCATCCCATCTCGCCCATCACAGGCACCACCTATGCATCAACAACAATATCAACAACCACCTCATCACTACAACTATTACAACCAGCAACAATATCAACAACAACCCTCCTATGGGGCATCACAACAGTCATATCAACACCCCCAATATCCGCAAGCTAATCAGCAACACTTTCTCCATACTTCCCAACAATACGCCACCCACAACTACCCAACCAATCAATATCCCACCTCACAACAACAACCTTTTTATCAACAAGGTCCCTTGGCATATCAACAAGAGGCACCACCTCCTAATTATCCATACACCCATCCCCAAACATCCTCTCAGAATCCACAATCATCCTATCATCAATATCTGTCTAACACGTCGGCCAATGTGGACATACTAGAGATCAAAGCCGCACTAAAAGATCTCCAGGTAGGGACTAGCAAGCAATCGTTCAAGTTCGAAGATATATGTCCCTATCCGTATGATCCCTCCATCTCATTGATTCCCTTCCCCAAGCATTTTGAGATGCCAAAATTTGACAAATATAAGGGGAACAAAGATCCTAGGCTACCTAAATTTTATGATGTCAAGTGATACAATGACACTATCTCTCTTCCATCTTGTTCCCAGTGCAGGGGTGGTTCGCGACTCGACAGGGGTCTATAAAATGTTTTGCGGACTTGCCGAAATGTTTGTCTCTCACTCTTCAGCAGAGAGATCGATACCTAGATGCTTCTCGAAACAGCGTGAGAACTTTTACTTCTCCGGTGGCGTGCCTGGCCGAATAAAACTTCTTTGAAGGGACATTACCTTTCTCTTAGAGTGGAATTACCCATCTACGACTGGCTCACAACTTCCGATTACACTGTGTCACCACTTTTGCGGAGGTGGTGGAGAAAGGACCCATCCTTGAGCGTGCCCTTGTTGCCAAGGGGCACATCAAAATATATAACCAAGATAGGGAAAGGACATTTAATGACAAGCCACGTTTTTGGAACAAGAACAAGAATGCAGTCAATGATGGTGTCACTGATACTAAACATGTCCAAGTGGCCAATGCATCCCAGAAACAACAGCAATCTGTACCTAATGCCATATCCGTACCGCAAGGGACACCCCGTCCTCCCCAACAGTCCAATCAAAATAACCAAGGGAACCCTAAACGCCAATATGCTCAACTAGAACCATAGTGTCATCTTCCCAATAAACATTGGGATCATCTATCAATCCTTATGTACCCGTCCTGTGAAGTCACTAAACCGAATCCAAACCTAAGCCCGCATGGTTTAGGGAAAATGAATATTGTGAGATCCACAAAATTAAAGGGCACTCTTTGAATAAGTGTCAGGGTCTGAAAAACTACGTCCAGGATCTCATCGATCGAGGTGACATCAAGGTTGATCCTAACCAAGCTCAGTCATCCAATGCTCAGTTACAAATTTATCAAAACGCTTTCCCAAACCATAACCAAGGCCCGAGCACTTCCAACAGTAATCCTCAAAACAACAGCACAAATAATGTGAGTTACAAGAATGTACCCTTCAATTATGAGGGTATTATTCATTACATTGAGCAGGTAGAACCTCGTGTATCCATGATACATGTCAAAGCTAAAGACTCTCAATGTGCTGTTACCACACGACGAGCCCGCATCACCATTCCTGCAGCCTCTGCACCTGCCCAACCGACTCCTATAACTTCCCAGTACAATATCCTTGATCACTTGGGAAAGACCCCTGCACATATCTCCATCTTGGATTTACTCAAGTCTTCCCCCGTATATCAAGAAATCCTTAATAGAGCCCTACAAGAAACCCATGTGCCTAATAATATGGATCCTACATAGTTCCAAGCCTTGGTAGGACACCTAGCTTCATCTCACCAACTACACTTCAGCCACGATGATATGCCCAACATTGATGCTAATCACAATCGCCCCTTACATATTGAAGTCGTAGTCGCTCAGCATAAAATAAAAAGGGTCTTGGTAGATAATGGCTCTGCCCTCAACTTGTGCACTTTAAAATTCATAAAGCAGGTGGGGTATACCCAAGCAGACCTAAGTAACCAGATTATTACAATCAAGGCTTATGACAATGCAAAAAGAAATTCAGAAGGGATCATCAATCTTCTGGTCCAAGTGGGACCGGTAGTTCAATACATCACCTGCCATGTCCTTGATCTGGACTTACCATATAATCTCCTCCTCGGCCATCCATGGCTCCATGCTATGCAAGTCATGCCTTCCACCTACCATCAGTGCCTCAAATTCCCAATCAACGGACAACAGGTCACCATCTATGCCGATCCCCAACCGTTCGAATATTGCCGCGCCCTAGAGACATCATTTCCCCATTTGCATTATTGTCCTGGGGTTGAAATGGGGGCATCTCGGCCATCACCCATTAATCCACTACCATCACAGTCATGTACATGCATCTCCAGCAGTCTCCCGTCTACAGTCGGATCGGTGCAAAGTTGGCCGAGTATGGTCCTGCCTTAATGCTGCGACTTAATGCCCGCATACTTGCAGTATGGTCAACCTTCCCATGCTACTGAGGACAAAGGCGCATCACCTTCATTGGCAACATCCACCTTTTGTGTCCCCAAGTGTCAAGGAGCCGGATCGCGAAGAAGACTATAAGCCAATGGGTTTAAGAAACCTCAGTAGACTCCTCTCCAAAAGTACTGAAAAGTACGGCCAGGCAGTTTGTGGAAAAGCATAACTATCAAGGCAGAGGCCTGGGAAAGCAAGAACAAGGGCGGTTACAACCCATTGATACATCTCCGCTATCAAAAAATGTGGGCATTGGGTATGACAGAAAGCAAAAAGGCCCCGAAACATCGTCTAATTCTTCCAATAGTGTAGTTGTGGACAATGGCTTATTGGAGGACATACCCGAGGAGGAATCCATCATACGTGCGTACGATGACATCGATCATGCCGACCTATCTTCCATGTTCGAATGCCTATCCGTCTGCACTATTAGCCTATCCCTTCGCCATCCTGAGCTCATTGATTGGGACCTACGAACTAGCACACCCTATGGGGTATATGCTGCGGATACCCTGTATTAACCTTATGCGGATTGGGGAGGATGAACTCCGTTCGCCGAAGAATAAGAAAAATAATAAGCGGTCATGGTAAAGCCTCCCGCACTTAAACTGACCGAAAAGTAAAAATAAAGGATGCATCTAATGGCGAAACCGAAGGCGCTGAAGATGGGATGTTCATCTTCCCCTTATGGAACTCAACTATGCCCCGATCATCATTACGATTGAAATTAATTTGGGAACTGCTGAAAATCCCCAGATCACCTATGTAGCCAAGTCACTCTCCGAACAAGAGTTTCCGATCTTTGCACAGCTACTCCAGGAGGGAGTTGTTAACTTTGCTTGGTCATACTCGGATATGCCTGGCTTAGATCCCGCCTTGGTGGTTCATCACCTGGACATCCGCCCAGACGCTAAACCTGTCAAGCAAAAACTCCGCAAGATGCATCCGCAAGTTGCATTATTAGTCAAGAAGGAATTGGAGAAGTTACTGGAGGCAGGATTTATCAGACCAATTGACTACTCCGAATGGATCTCCAACATAGTGCCAGTAGCTAAACCAAATGGTGACATTCGGATATGTACGGACTTCAGGGATCTCAACAAAGCTTGCCCCAAAGACGACTTCCCCCTACCCAATATTGACATGTTGGTCGACCTAACAACAAGACATGAGATGTTGTCCCTTATGGATGGCTTCTCCAGGTACAACCAGATTCGAATTGCACCTGAAGACCAACACAAAACCGCCTTCACCACTCCTTGGGGCACCTTCTGCTACAATGTTATGCCCTTCGGTCTCAAAAATGCAGGGGCGACTTATCATAGGGCAATGACGGTCATCTTCCATGACCTCATACATATCATCATGGAAGACTATGTTGATGACCTATTAGGGAAATCTAGAACACGAGCAGAACATCCTGCCATCCTGAAGAAGATATTTGAGCGGTTAGAGCATTATAAGTTGCGGCTGAATCCAAAAAAATGTGTCTTTGGGGTCACTTCTGGAAAGTTGTTGGGTTTCATATCTCTCGCAGGGGCATTGAAGTTGATCCCGCTAAGGTAAAGGCTATCCTAGACATGCCCCCTCCACGCAATCTCAAACAGTTAAGAAGCCTTCAGGGAAAAATGTAGTCCATCCGCCGCTTCATTGCCCAGCTGGCAGACAAGTGTCAACCATTCACTCATCTTCTAAAAAAGGATTCCACCTTCCAATGGAACCCGCAATGTCAGATGGGATTCGACAAGATTAAGGAATATTTGGCCCATCCACCAATATTGATGCCACCTATTCCTGGCAAGCCCCTCTTTCTCTACATCTCCGCCACTTCAGTCGCACTGGGGGCATTGTTGGCGCAGCATGATGAGTCGTCAAAAGAAAGGGCAGTCTACTATATCAGTCGGACACTAGTTGGCTACGAGCTAAACTAATCTCCCATGGAAAAAGCGTGCCTCGCACTAGTCTTCAGTACACAGAAGCTCCGCCATTACATGCTCAGTCACCCAGTCAAGTTAATCACCAAGATCGACCCATTGAAATACCTGTTATCTAGAACTACTCTGACTGGCCGCATGGCTAAGTGGGTCATGCTCCTCAGTGAATTTGACATAGAATACGTGGATCGCAAGGCTATCAAAGGGCAGATAATTGTAGATCAGTTGGCAGAAGCTCCTCTAGTTGAAACTCACCCATTGATCACAGAATTCCCTAATGAGGAAGTCTTTTCAGTTGAGGAAACCCCCATGTGGACACTATATTTTGACGGATCATATACACATAATGGATCGGGGGCAGGAATTTTATTAGTTACCCCTCAAGGTGACTACATTCCCAAGTCATTCAGGATAGCGTTCCCATGTACCAACAACATGGCCGAATACGAAGCTCTCCTCACCGGTCTCAGGATTGCCAAACAGTGGCACATAACTCAGTTGAAAGTCTTCAGTGATTCCTTGCTAGTCATTAGGCAAGTTAATGATGAGTTTCTGACCAAGGATGATAAGTTGTTACCCTACAAACGCATGGTGGACGATTTCAAGAAATACTTCACCTCCATACAATTTGAACAGATTCCCAAGGTACGAAACAAAGCAGCTGATGTGATGGCCACTATCGGCTCCCTCCTGGACATGCCCAAGGATCGAACAGAGTGCGAGTTTCTTGTAGAACAACTATTAATCCCAGCATACGATATCCTTGAGACTGAAATGGTGTGCAAAATTATGGGTCCCACCTCCCCATGGTACCAAGACATCTATGCCTACCTCTGTGATAACACTATACCCCCGGACCTTACCCGTAACCAACGCAAATCCTTCATCCATCGCTCTTCTCGATACGTCATCGTCGGAGATACGCTTTATCGTCGTGGGTATGATGGAATCCTCCTTAGATGTCTAAATGAGACCGAAGCCCATACTACATTAACGGAGGTACATGGTGGTGTTTGTGGAGCCCATTCAAATGGTATGGCTTTAGCCAAAAGGATCCTACGGGCTAGATATTATTGGCCTACGTTGGAACATGATGCTTGTGAGTTTGTGAAAAAGTGTCTTCCATGCCAGCAACACGTAGATTTAATCCATGCTCCAGCACAAGATCTTCAGCCCCTCCTGGCACCATGGACATTTTCTCAATGGGGTTTCGACTTGATTGGCAAGATTCATCCACCATCATCCGACGGCCATACCTTCATAATCACCGCCACGGAGTATTTTACCAAGTGGGTAGAGGCAATACCCCTCTCACAAATCACCGGCATTCAGATCTCCAAATTCATCCTTTACCATATTCTCTGCAGATATGGTATCCCATCCACAATCATTTCCGACAACGGAAAACCATTCAAGAACCAAGCCATGAAACACCTATGCGAAACCTTCCATATTCAGCACCGTTGGTCAACACCTTATTACCCCCAGGGTAATGGTCAGGTGGAAGCGACCAACAAAACCCTCATTCGAATTCTCAAAAAGGTTGTCAATCACACTGGACGAGATTGGCACCTCCACATTCATCCTGCCCTCTGGGCATATCGCATATCCATCCGCACCCCAACAGGTGCCACTCCCTACTCTCTGGTGTTTGGTGCCGAAGATGTCTTGCCAATCGAGGTTGAAATACCATCATTGAGAATCTCTCTTAAGAACCTCATCAGCGAAGAGGATGCTCGTGTTGCACGGCTTGCACAGCTAGAGTTACTGGACGAACGCAGAATAAAGGCCTACGATCATCTGCAAGCATATCAGAATCACCTCAAGCATAGTTACAACAAGAAGGTTCATCCTCGCCAATTCTAGGTGGGCGAGCTTGTTCTTAAAGAGAACCAACGTACTTAACAAGACCGAGACAAGAAAGGAAAATTTGAGGCAAATTGGTTGGGGCCGTATATCATAGCTGCTAAATATGGATCAGGGGCATATAGGTTGACTACTCTTGAAGGAGACCCCCTTGACGAGCCTATCAATGTCATGCATTTGAAAAAGTTCTACTCCTAAGACTACTCGGTTACCCCACCTGGTCAAAAATCCAAAAAAATAAAAAAAATCTAAAATCAAAAAATAAAAAAATCAAAAAAGTCAAAAATCCAAAAATAGTCAAGAGAAATAAATCCATCCTATGGTGAAAACCACCTCTTGGTGGCGCCTTGGATAGGTATGGATGGTGAAAACCTGGCAACAGGCGTCATCCATAGAGGGCTTAATCATTATCTACCTGACATCCTAGTTATTTTATGCCGTCATCCGCACTATTGTCCTCACCCATCTCATCCCGGACTGTTTGGTAAATATTGATTGAGCATTGGATGACCCATCAAGTCTATCCCCCATTCTTGAGCTTTTTTTTGGTATCCCACTCTGAGCTTACATCATTCACACTCGTGTCATCGGGTAGAATCATCCATCGTGTCGGTCTTCACCTAGGTCCCATCTTGTCGAGTCCGTTCGTCGAACTACGTTGCCCTTGCGCTATCACGTAGGCAAGGTCAATCATTTGATTCACCCCCGGGGCATTCGTCCATCATCATCGGTCACCATTTGTCTTCTTTCCACTTTATCCATGGTCTTTTCTGGAACTACGAGGGCTCTGCGCTTTCACGTAGGCAAGGCTAATCTATGATCGGCCCCCGAGCCCCTAGGTCTGTAGGTTATGTCAGTCTTTTGAGCTTCGTTATCAAGTTATGCCCACATCTAACCGGTCCTTAACAAATGAAATTCCCCTGTGTTACAAGATCTTGTCCCTCGGCAACATCCCACGTCAACTGGGTCATCTTATGTCGCATCCATCTTTGGTCTCAACAGGATGAGTCCTTCCTAGCAGACCTCACCAATCCCATCCACCACCTTGATCCTATGGCAAAGGACCTGTTGTCTTGATTTTGATCTCTTGATGTTTTCGAATTTTGTTTATCATTTTAGGTTCCTTCCCATCACTTGTCGAGGTCACCTTGGTCCACCATACCATGGCGTGCTTTGACCTGTTGAAATGGGGGCATACCTTGATCTTTTGTTTTGTCTGCTGTCTTCTCGAGTTATCCCTCGTAGGACCCACCAAGATCTCTAGGATCTTGTGTTACTCCGGGATAACTTTGTGTGTTTTGGTTATTACAGCACCAGGCCCGACCGAGGTCATCATGACCTCGGGGTGTTGGGATAACCTTATTGTTTGCTGTGTTTGTTTCATGCGTAGAGTACTCGCTCGCCTTGGTCTTCTATACTAAGGTGTTTGGTACCCTACGCTATAGTAAAAATCAATGCTCCAAAGATGGAAAAATCTCATTTTCGCTGCATTTTCACCACTTTGCATGCACCCTTCATTTCCACCAGAACCACAGCTTGTGATGTCGATTGTGCAAGTACTCTCGTTCTTCGTTCCTCGTGTCGGTCCTCTTCCTCTCAGGATATTAATGGTTGTTTTTGGCAAATGCAATCTTCCATCCTCCTATCGCCTACCCGCATCCTCATAACGGTCGTTATTGACATATCATACATCATAAATCATATAAACATGCATAAATCGTCCATCCACATGTGCATCATAAATCATACATCATAAATCATATAAACATGCATAAATCGTCCATCCACATGTGCATCATAAATCATACATCATAAATCATATAAACATGCATAAATCGTCTATCCACACATGCATCATAAATCATACATCATAAATCATATAAACATGCATAAATCGTCTATCCACACATGCATCATAAATCATACATCATAAATCATATAAACATGCATAAATCGTCTATCCATCAAAAATCATATAAACATGTGCATCCATACATCATAAATCATAATCACGTTGCGTCAATCATCAATCATCCATCCATAAAAACATAAAGCATAAAACATAAGTCATCCATATAAACATGTGTATATATATATGCATGCAAAATCACATCATGAATCATCTCATATAGCTGCATAAAGGAAACATCCTGCATGATGTCAATAAAGGCCACCATATCATCAAAATAATAAAATGTCACAATACAATACATCTCCATCATATATCGTATAATAAGATACAAGATCCAGAGAAATGGATCACCTCTGCTCTCTGGCCACATGTACACACCATCCATCCTGTATCTGCCAAAAATAACCAATGTCCTGCATCTGCCTGCTCTACTGTGAGCTGCCCA
>VDFB02328889.1:0-22722 GCA_007258455.2 Sequoia sempervirens | reverse complement strand
TTACTAATCCTTAAAAAAAACATAAAGCACTAATTAGGACATATCATGTATTTTACCAACACATTATTTTATCTATGTAAATTACTTTAAGGTCCTATATACAACATGAAATAACAATAATCCACATAATTTAATGATTAATTCACTTCAGTTTTGTACATTTTAAGAGTAAGACAAATAAATGCATTATTATCTAGGGCATTAACTACCCAGATCAGGAATGACTTCTTACTTCTCAATGGAATAGATCTTCGCCTCATTCCTCTTCCTAACCCCGTTGGATGGAAGATTTACTGTGCCAAGGGCGCATGCACGATCTCGAGTTGGACACCCTTAGGGTTTATTACCCGCATCTTGGGCTTCGTCTAACATTGGACCGATTTACCCACCTTTCCCTCCACACACTCCCTATCGAGCGTTAGCGAAAGAGGATTTGGCCCGGAGTCTATTCCCGTGATAGTAAGGTTATGTTTCCTTAATAATAAATCATAAATGTTGTAAACAATATTGTTGTAGTTTGACCAATACAATATATCCCAATAAGTTAACTCATATATTCCATCAGAATGTATTCACTTACACAAATATAGAATTCAATAGGTTGGATTTATTATTATGCAATTGGGATTAATTCCAAAGTTAAATGGGTAGATCTATAATTAATGATTGCATCCTTAATTGCTAATGTATGGTATTGACTTATGGATTAGAACTATCACTGTTGATTCTATTTTCTTGCAAGACATTATCAAGTGAATATATATTATCGATTCCTATTCAGATAGAAATATTATGATATCCACCATTTAAGCTTACATTAATAAGTAGGATTTCTAATACCTCCTGAGAATGATTCAATTCGGTTAATACAACTACAACATAGTTTCAATAGATAACTCGCCTCAAACAGTATTAATATTTAAGACGTTTATGGGGGGGATACTTACCTCTCCTCCAAGCCGCAGCTGAGACTCCAGGTGTATTCGATTCACTGTCTTAGTACCTCTTCTCTTCAGCGATGATGCCTTGGTCCCAGATGCAACCTCCTTTTAATTCTTCAAAAAGACGTGTCTTTGCTTGATGGTTACCACCCTTCCAAGGATCACGTCTTTTGATCCAATTTGTTTGTTAGTCGCTAACTACAATCAAGCTCATGGAACCCGATTAAAGGCATTTAAACTTATCTAAACCACTTCATTTTTTTAATATATTTTTTTTGTGATGATCCCTTCCCAGATTTACACCCCTCAGCTCTGTTGTTACAATGCTCCTTACTTGTGTTTGGCAATTGTTTTAAATAGTCCAATGAAATCTTACAAAGATGATAAATTAAAGATAACATTGCAATCCATTGCAAACAGCTCAATGTAACGACATATTCACTGAAATGGAATATCAGAATATAACTTGTAAAAAGCAGAGCATCCTAGAATTGCAGAATACTGAATGGTGAATCCATAGATGAACTATTTCAAAGATTCCCAAACTCTTTACAGGACAGGATATGCTTCAGAATGACAGTTAAGAGAAAAAACAAATGCCAGGTATTACAGAGCGATTCAACTACAGGGGACAACTTCAGGAACTTATAAAATATTTATTCGACTCAGACCAATTACTGACTTCCATTGTTCAGCTAATAGACGTGAGTTATCACATAACAGAAAAATATGATTTTGGATTTGACATACCCGTCATTGTTGATGGCCATTCACAGACATCATGAATTCTGGATAAAGAAAAAGCAATTCGATGATTCAATCCAACTCTTCTTTCCCAGACAGCAATCAAGAACCATCCCACATGGCCAATACTTCACAGAAAATGCAGACCCAATATCGGGTTACCAAGCATGGAGAACACCAATGATATATCTCACCATTTCCTGTCGGCACTATATGAGGACGATTTTCGTCGCTTCCAGAAGGAAGTCCACTATCAGAAAAGAACTCGTAAATATGTGAAAGGCTTTCCCGATAACGGCATGAGAATAATGGACGGCTTACCAAGATGAATCGCATCCTCAGGAAATATTCCGAATGATTTCTGGAATGATTAAATTATTGAATGAGAGCATCCGCCCAACTTCATAGAATAAACGCCGGTATGCTATGATAGCATTCAGTCCCGTTACCGGAAGATTATAGATAACCTTCAATTGTTTCCCACAA
The DNA here is from genome assembly GCA_007258455.2 of Sequoia sempervirens. NCBI lineage: Eukaryota > Viridiplantae > Streptophyta > Pinopsida > Cupressales > Cupressaceae > Sequoia > Sequoia sempervirens. Next base: position 20,551 of record VDFB02328889.1, on the reverse strand, counting down.
TAAGCAATATATCCAAATGTATGCGCCTGGACTTTCACTCCAAGGCCTTAAATCATTTCGACTCCCTCAGGAAATCAATTATAAAAAGAAAGTAACTCTTCGCTAATGCACAGCCATTCAACCTTAAACAACAACGTCTGGAATAAAGTTCTACAGATAGCCATAACTAGGTTTCCGTCCAGATATGGTAATTGGACACTGAGAGTTTTCGTTCCCAGGATCCTGCTCAGAATTCAAACATTTGCAACTATTCGTGATCATCCTACAATTCCCCAATGGACATTTATTTGCCAACTTTCAGTTTTCGCAACTAAATGATAAAATAGAGACTTTATAAAATATAAAATGTTTATTAATAACTTTGATAAAGTCTCCACATAATTAATTAATTAAATAATCAAAAGTCTTTTAAAGTCTTAAAATATGAATAAAGACTATTTGAATATTTAATTAATTAATTTCCATGGCACAATTTAGAAAAGGGACGGGGACATCACATTTTTCCATTGTAAATAAAGAAAATATATCCAAGCTGAACGGAAATTATAAGAACAACTAGTAATTATATCAAGGGATATGACGGCAATCCATTTCGAGCATCAAAAGTAGTTACAGCCCTTTGTTTCTTCGAATATTTTCCTTTTTTAATTTTTCATTTGGCATTTCATTCTACTTTTGTTTTTTTTTTCTCTTTCCATTTTGAATTCATAGAACAAGAAACCAAAAAAGGAAAAAATATAGATATAACTTATTCACTTCATTTTCCCTCTTTTTTTTCTATTGTTCCATAATCCATTTTTTCTAATTTCTCTTTTTGTCTGGAAAGTAAAATGTTATAAAAAATTCCTTGTTTTCTTTTGCAGCTTACCTGCAATTGAGAAGTCATTATAATGTTAATGCCAATTGGAAAGGACCTACATTGAAATGTCACCCCAAGGGCTAAGAAAGAGAAGTTGGCTTACAATATTACAAAATGAAAATTAGTGGGGAGGCATTAATCCCCTCATATGCTTCTCTGTACACACAAGTGTCAGTGAAGTTATGCAAAAGCTCCAAACTTAATTACAGTCTCCTTTGAGGAAAAAATGACCTTGAAGAAAAGGCAAAAAAAAGGATGGCAGTTGTACATCAAGGAAACTCTTCTACTTCTACAATTCCTCTATTCACTTTCAGTTTGAACACTAGTGTTGGACCTTGAGTTGGACCTTGAGTTGCAAAACCGTGCACTGATCTAAAAGCTCCAACTATCACTTGAGAGCACGAGTTAGAATAGAGATGGACATCAAACAGCAAGTAGTTGCAATTGAAGATTTTTTGTTCTATTGTTTGATTCCAATTCATGAGCTCAAGTAATTAAATTTTAATTTTTATTGATTTATTCCTCTTGAATTTTAAAATTTAGTGGTTTTTCAAATTTAGAATTTTTTAAATTTTTTTATGATCTCTTTATTGCAAAATTTAGTGAATATTGTTGTTGTTGACACAAGGTTCAAAGCCCTTAACTATGAGAAGATTCGAGATGCAATTTTGAAAGAAAATGTGGCAAATTTGAAGGCTAATATTGATGAGCAGCGTTTGATATGACAAAAGAAAGGTTGCAAATTTGAAGAGGCAAATGCTCTCTTATAGATTTTACAAGAATTAGATTTAGAAAGAAATCAGAAAGTTTCTAAATCTAATCAGACGCTAATTGAAGCAAAACTAAACAAAAGAATAGAAACCATTGAATTTGATAAATTACAATATTGAGCATTAATAAACTAAATAAATATTAATTTAATACCCTCCCTTAATGCTCAATATATTAACTACACCAAGGTGCCCCCTAAATTTGACAAACTTATCCAAGCTCAAAGACTTGGTGAGAATATCAGTAGTCTGATCCTCTGTCGGAACATACTGCAATACTACTGATCCATCTTCGACAAGCTACAAGATGAAATGACAATGAAGTTTGACATGCTTTATCCTTTCATGAAAGACTGGATTTTTAGTGAGTTTCAGCACCCCTTGATTGTCACAATACAAGGGAGAAGGCCTTGCTTGAGACATTTGCATGTCAAAAAGTCCCCTTCCAAGCCAAACTGCCTCACAAGCTGCTTTAACAGTTAATTGATATTCAGCTTCAATCAAGGAAAGAGTCACTGCTTCTTGCTTCTTGCTGGTCCATGTAACTGCACCTGTACCCAAACTAAATACATACCCTGAAGTAGACTTTTGGTCATCAACAAAACCTGCCCAATCTGAGTGTGTAAGGAAACACATCATTTCATTCACTCTTCTTAAAAAAGAGATTTCCACCCACACTTCAAAGAAAGGTCCTACCTTACACGCTGTTCCATTTTGTGTCACACTGAAAGGTGCAAGTTAAAATGCTAACACTAATTTCTAACAAGACAGTATAAAAAAGTAGCCTCTTCCAGCTAGTTCCATGAAACAATTTCACAAAACTCTATATTTACCGCAGCAATCATGTACTTCTCCATGAAATGTTTTTTAAAAGGCTACTCTTATTATGGTCACTATTCACAAGTCTGAAGCTGTTGATTACCGCTAATATCTCTCTTTAGGATATGCTAACACAAGAAGAGGATAGACCTACAACTTGCATCTCAAACATGTGTTCAAAAGGTTTAAACAGAAATAGCCTTGATTGTGGGCACATAGGATAATCATTTCTAGAAAGAATATAAGAAGCTTAAACATTCAAGAAAATAGTCAGGCACAATCATTTATTCCCTAGGATGTAATAGTTAGTCCTTAATGCAATGAGAAGTAAGGAATATATTTTAAGATGCCAAAATCATAGTAATGATTACAAATACAATTGCCAAAACATTCTATGCTTACAGAAGCAATTACACCAGCAGGTTGAGTTTGATGATGACTCTCCAGCATTATGTTCACTGGAGGAACAGGTGGTAGGACCTGCATGTAAACCTTTGTGTCATTTTTAGAGTATAAAATAAGGTTATATCTAAACTAATATACCAGAATGACACATCAGTAAAAGCTGCTAGATGCTGACAAAACCAGTTCTCAGAACTGTAGCAATAAGAAAGGAACCAATCCCATTAAGAGAGCTCATTACTTTACTAAATCGATAATTTTCTTACAGGTATATCTAACAAACAATTGTTAATGTCAAGCAGATCTTCAGGCAAAGGTGAGAAACTTTCCCACTTGTTCTTGTATTCTAACAGCATGTGTTGATTACATATAGTAGATATCTCACTCTTGCTTGCTATATCTACCAAGCAAAAGGAATAAATAGGAGATAAATTTCTGTCCTCCATATCTATCAAACAAGGCTAAAAAGGCATAAGGGTATTTTCTAGCTCTATATGAAGCCATGCACTCAACTCCATGTGGTGTTATTCTGATGGTTGGTGTTCCCCTTGAATATGGAAAATTTGATCAAACAAGTATTAGTATGTTGGCATGTCATAACTTACTTCTGGTAATGCTGACTCTTCCTTTATTGTGAGTTTGCATTATAATTGTTTTAATGTTTTTTACATTGTTCATGGAGTCTTTTTTGGATATTTCCCTAAGTCCAAAAGCAATCTTGGGTATTCATAAGGATCTCCAACTGAGTCCAAAAAGAGGGGACTTCCTAAAATGGCCGAAATGTCCCAGGTGGGTAGGGCGCCCTCCCTAGTGGTCAGTAATGGCAAGGGAACATCACATCTCTGCACCTGAGTACCCAGAAACATAAAGGTACTCCAAATAGGGCCCTCAGGCAAACACACAAATCCACATGTTTCATTGTTACAAACCATCCACATACCTTGTACTAGTTTGTCAATTAATGGATTACGGTGAATTACATTGCCCTTGTTATAGTAGGCGATATATGAAACTTGGAATTGTAAGCGATTAACACCTCCACGTATTCTCTAAGAGTTACATATGTAGTCTTCTGATCAGTGCAGACTCTATTTAAGTCATTGGAGGAGGACCTTGTTCATAGGGAAATACCAAATATCCATGGAAACATGGTTTGTAGAATTTCATTTCACATCTGAGTCCTTTGACCCTTGTACAGATGAAGCTACCCAATCTTCCGTGCATTTTGGGAAAGAGGAAGCAGAAAAGACCACTAAAATGCTACTGGGAGATTCATCACACTAAAAGAGAAAACTAATTTTTTTGAGAACAAAACCTTTTTACTTGGACAAAGTCATAAATGGAAAAATGGTTTGCCTGAATCCCAAAGCACTGAATCATGTAGGACATAAACAAATTCACAAGAAGAGTGAAAAGATTGTTAAAAATTTATTCAGACATTTCAATAATCTTTTAAAAAATTCAAATTCTCTTTATATTACTATGCTTTAAGAGTTCATGGATAAACATGAGGTGGATGAGTAATACACCAATTTCTTGTGTAAGTCCTGCATCATATTAAATTTGCAAAAAGACTTCTGTATTCAATAATCATTAATTACAGTACATTGTGTAACAATCAGAAGACACTAAAGATACCCTCGATAATAGAGGCGCGTTAAGGTCAGATAGGTGTAACAAAGGAAACTATAATATGGGAAACACATTCCCAAACAGCAGGCATTCACAATTTGGTGAAAAAAGTAACCCTGCTTCTATGCAAGGAAGCATTTTTGAAAGCTAAAGTAATCTATAGTAAGATATGTTTGGTAATTTATGGATTTAAGACTTCAATTGCACTCAAAAGAGTCTAATAGCCCAATATTGTATCAACATGATTTTGAGATAATCTAAGAAAATAATTGCCATCTATGAAAAACAGGTAAATGAATATTTACACACTGTGGAAAGTATTATCTTTTAAGAACGCAGAAAATGTTCACATAGCCATCCAAGTGGAAGGGAAGGACAAGCTAAATATACAAGACTGAATAGTATGTATTTAAATGCCCTGAATTAAAAAAACATGGGAATCCCCAATTAGTTTTTTGAGAGAAGATTTATCAAACAGGACAATGAATAATTACTTTCTTTGCAGGGCATAATATGTCCAAAATATATCGTTACAGCAAATAAAACAAAATTACCTCGAGCTCATGCTTTGACCGTATAGGCCCCTTGGGAACCTCCTCGTCACTGCTGCCAAAATCATAATCCAAGCTTCCTGCTTGTAATTTTCTTCTTCCTTTTTCATGTTTAATTTCTCCTTCCTCTTCCCCCTCTACATACTCATCTTCTTCACTATTATCACTGTCAGCACTACCCAACAAAGAATCGGAGCAATAGTCACTATCTGGTTCCACCATACCAGCACAACCTTCACCATCTGGTTCTATCATATCCATATAGTGCTTCCTATCTGGTTCGACCATATCAATGCAGTCCTCACAATCTGGTTTCATAAGACCAGTACATTCTTCCCCGTCATCTTCACTCACTATCTCCCCGCTCTCGACATCACTATAGTCCATTCTTGACACCTTTGTATTTTTAAACTCTTTGACCTCATTTTCAGCATGAACTAAGTTGGTAAGGCCTTCATTATGTCCAGTAACTGAAAGCGCAGAAACACCGTTGCCACTGATTGTCACACTTTTTGATGTTTCCATTAATGTTTCCTCACTTTCACAACTTGGACACTGGGAATCTGCTCCAGAGCTTTCAAAACCTGTACGCTCATCCAAGCCAACCCCACAGTTTTTCAAAATATTCCTTTGAGGAATGACGCCTCCTGTCCTATGAATCGAACTAGTATTGTCAGCATGTTCTTCATCAGACCTAAGTGTAGCACCAGGAGTCAAAATCTCTGATAACCCATTGCCTTTGTTTGCCACATTAAGTGATTCTCCCATTGGGAATTCCTCAGTTTTCACAAAATTATCTACCGGTTGTTCAAAACCTCTAAACCAATCGAGGTTCGCATCACTCTTTTCCAAAACACTTGTTTCCATGTTGTTCCATGTTCTTTTAACTGAGCTGGCATATTCAACACATTCTTCCTTAGGCCTAGGAAGAGGACCAGTTACTGAAACCCCCGAACTAGTCACATTTTTTGGCATTCCCGTTGAAATTCCCCCATCTTTTTCAGATAGACTACTTGATCCGTGGGGGCGCTCAATTTTTCCATCTCCGCACCCGCTTTTTTCTGTTTGAACAACACTTTTTCCATCTAGGCACCCATTTTTAACATCCGGGCACTCATTTAGAGCCATTGAGCCTTCAAAATATGTGTTATCGGATAGAATACCTCTATTCCCATGGGGACACTCAGTTTTTCCATATACGCACCCGCTATTACCTGTTTGTTCAACACTTTTTCCATCTGGGCACTCATTTTGAGCTATTGAGTGTTCAAAATATGTGTGCTCGGATAGAATACCTCCATCCCCATCCAAGCAAACCTCTCCAATCATGGCCCCTACATTGTCTACATCACTAGGTGAGGAACCTTCAGTCTCTATTGTAAAAGAAATTGGGCTACACTCTTCACCGACCTTCTTTCTCTCATTGATTTCTTTTGCTGCTGCTACATCTTTATCAAAATTTGTCTGTGCATCAGCCATTTCAATACAATCTGGCTCGCATATCCAATCGTCTATAAAATCCAAGTCTTCAAATTCTTGCAATGATGAACTAAACGGCTCAAATTTATCCGTCAATGGGACGTCTAAAAGAACTGAATCGAGCTCAGGAAGTTCCGAAGATACAGATTTCTTGTCACGCCTTTGTTCTCTGATTGCTGAATGCAAGCCAACCATCTTTCTTGTGTAAATTCAATGCGCTTGATGATGTGAAGAACAGAGGCATTATGGCCATGAAGATATAAATCCTTTCGATGAAAAATATGAAATTTAAGATCAGCGGGAGCAAAATGCTTGTAACGATGCTTACGGGATTAAACCCTAACTAGGGTTTTAACGGCATAAAACCCCCTAGAACTAGGTCTCGAACGGGTTTTCAAAAATGTGTGGATTATTTGTTGTTTACGTGTGAAAAGAAAAATACTCTTTCCCTAAGTTTAGTTACGATAATTAAATGAAATACATTAGCACTTGCACCGAGGGGTGCAAGGGTTAGGCCTATAGAAAAAAATATAGAGAAGTAAGAAGGGGAGTGACATGCAATTTAGTATTTGTATAGACATTATTAACAGAACAAACAATATTTTAATCTCACAGCAGAAAATAGACATTACAAGATGGTAATAGGTAAATATACAATGTGATTATATAATGTTTTAATCACAATAATATATAGAGAACATGGATCATTACACATTGTTTGTAATATATGGATATATGTCATGATGTTTTCTTCAAGCATGGTGTCAGTAGTTGCCCTTAGTTTGTAGGATGCATGGAATAAATGAATTGGTCAATGGATATGTGAGGTATGCAAAGGATGGGAGGGAGTGTAATTTGGAGTGTGCATGGTTATTTGGATAATACTTATATAATGGTGGTGCAGTGAATGATAACGATCCATATCAAGAAATTTACCATAAGCAAGTGTTAAGTTTACATTGAATGTCATCTAAGATCAAGATGATTTGGAATGTGGGTGGCGTTGAGTGAACATGGATTTGATAGATGGTCCATGGATGAATTGATTTAGTTTGGATAAGGTGGATGGAGTGTTGGATTTACCGTGGATGAGGTAAGATGTGTGTTCCTATTTTGGCACATGTAGGTGTTTTTTTTTTTTTTCAATCTCATCGAGATGCAAACATCGCGATTTGGGAGCCATAAGAGTCCTTATGATAAAGTGGTGTTGTCAACACATGGTTATTTTGAGCAATTTGTGTTTGTGTATGTTGACGGTTGACGGTTTGGATTTTTTTTTCCCAAACTTGGGAGGTGAGCAATGGTAAGTGGATATGGAGTTTCGTTTGGGGAAAACTTTGTGCATATGTCTTGTAGGCCACTTTTGTAGCTTTCCTATGCACTATTGGAGTTTTTTTATGGAAGAGCTTCCCTTCTTGATTTTTTCCCCATAGTTTCTTTGACTTTTAGAGGTTTATAGGGATAATTTTGTGTTGTATTTTATGGTATCCATTTGAATATGATTTGTCCATTTTTTCTTTATTTTCCCCTTTCTTTATTTTGGTGGATGGGATGGTGTGTGAATCATGGTTGAAGTTATGAAGTGTTGTAGCATTGACAGTGGTTTTATCGTAAGGACTCTACAGTCTCCCAAATGTTGACTCTTTTTTTGTAGAACATTTACATGTACATTTAGGAGTACGCATCTCATGGGTAGATGGATGAGTAGGTGGTATATGGATATGGTATATTGGAGGCTCAGATTCTTGATCTTGATTTTGCGTGGTGTTGTCTTAAATATGCTTTGGTTCATGTTCTTGACATGGATCAATTTGATAGGATGGATTGTATGCAAAGGGGGTATATTCTATTGAATGTGAAAGGGTTTGTATATGTCCTAAAAATTACCAATACTTTGGGAAAATTCATCATCTTGGAGCAACCATTGTAGGAGTATATGATTTTGGAACAGCCACCTGCATGTAATTTCAAATGCGGTGTAAGCATAGAAACAATAATTTGTATGTATATCAATATGGTAAGTAGAAGATAAAACAAATATAGCTTTCTTGAGAGAGTTGTGTGTTAATGTATGTGTACCTGTACTCATCATAAAGAGAGAAAACGTAGTCGGAGCTCTTCTTTTTTCCTGATTATTGTGTATGGATTATTCTTCATTCTTGAGTATCAATCAAAGGAAAATGGTGGGTTGATCCTAAGTCCATGTATTGATTTAACTCTAGATATAGCTGTAAAAGTTAATCCTTGTCTTTCTTTTTTACCTATATCGATTGTTGCTCTTTCGATCGTCAATCCTTGGGATTTATGTATTGTGATCACCCATGCATTGCATAGTGGTAACTGCCTGTGAGCACCTAGAGATATAGGTGATATAGGAATAGTTTTTGGAGCATGGAGGCTCCAAGGTGGGCCATTGTAAGTATCAAATTTTACTACCACATATAATGGTAAATTTGGTGGTTTGGAGCTTTCTGTGTATACAATATCTACAACCTATCCAAGAGAACCATTTATAAGGCCTGCTTGAGTCCATAGGTTTGTAGTTAGCATGATGTGTTGGCCTCTACATAGGAGGATTTCATGGGTAAGCTTGTCAGCATCATTGTCAATATTTGATGTTGTGGTTGTTTTTATTATAATACTAAGTGAAATAGGAAGATTTAACAGTTGTATCCATTTTTTTTATGTGTTCCAACTAAGTCATCGATCGGGAATAGGTGCATTGCTAGGTCGAAAGACTTGTTTTCTTTGTGTGATAGCTCTTTGTTTGTGCGACACATTAGTAGCTCCCAATCTTGTTCACTTGGTTCTGCATTACAAATGTTTTGTAGAGTTCTTCGAAAGTCAATTTGAGCTTGTGTGTCCCCATGTTGTCGAAATATTTTTTCTAGTGCGACAATAATAGTGAATTGTTCCCAAAGGGCTTTCGCATCTGTGTGGGTGGCATATATAGGTTTGTCCATAATAGGGGGTAGTTGTGCAAAGTCACCTATAAGAATGATAGATCTTCCACTGAAGCACAAGTGTTGTTGGTGGGGGAAAGCCTCACGTAGCCTAGAATCAATTTGCAAGAGTAATTTTGGGCCTATAAAGCTCAATTCATCAATTAGGAGGTATTTTATGTGCTCCATGCTATCTTGGAACATTGCAAGTGACTAACCCTTCAATGGTTGCATTTCCTTGATTGGAATCTTCAAGGTTGAATGTATAGTTGAGGCATGTATGTTGAATGTTGTGATTCCTATAGGAGCAAAAACAAGGAGTGGGCTATGTTCTTGTGGTACTAAATTGGAAAGGGAGTGTTTAATGCAATGAATAAGATAGGATTTCCATGTTCCTACTATTCCTTGTATGATCATGCACAAGGTTTTTTTTATTTCACAAGAACTACAGTGGTCCAAAACAAGTGTCAGAGTGAGTTGTTGTTTGGGAGAGAGTGGATATGGGAGGTCGTTAAACTCAAATGTTGTTGGATTGTCATTTTGGTCCACCTTATTTGTGCATACGAAATGCTCTACAATTTCATCTAACACTTGAGGTATTGTATGGGCATTCCACTTGTGGCAATTATCAAAGTCACGCCTTCCAAGCATATCAAGGGAATTAAGATTTCCACTAGTACCAAGACCCAATTGTAATAAGAACTCCCATTCATTCAATTGTATTGTATTTCCTATATTGTTTTCATCTTCTATTTCCTCTTCCTCTTCTTGATTTACTTCTTCATCAACTATACGGTCAACATGCCACACATAATATTTATGTATATTCATCTCCTTCCAATTTGCAACAATTTTCTCTTTCTCGATACCAATGTCTACTTCAATGTTACCAAATTGCTTGTAAAGAAGTAGTTCACTCCAACAAAATGTCTCGAAATGTTTTGAATCCTCCTTTGGAATAGCAATAAATCAAGGGAAGACACTGATAATTTCCTTTTGTTTCCTTTCTTTCCACTTGTAGTCTTTGTGACTTGATGAGAACGAGAATGATCGTGCAGATTCAAGTAGTGTTACTTTCTCCATTTGAGGAGGACATTGTGTGTATGTATGGATGTAAGTTAGCTCCAATGCATTGTCATTTTGGTTGGTCTGAATTCGGTTGAAAATTTTTCTCCCAACATTAAGCACCATAAATTCACGATTGCAAACAACAAGGGGCAACTTTTGCAACATATGGCACATTTCTTGTGCACCTATATCACAATCAGCAATAATTCCAGACATTAATTTTTTATATGCTACAAGTGCCTTGTCTTGGGGTGCTTTCTTTTGACATATGTGTGTCAACATATCAAGGCAGCTTTCAGATTTTCTTTCCGCCTTTGCGGCATATTTTGCAATGTATTTTAGAACTAGTGTTTTTGAAAGCACGAGCTGACAATCCATATTGGCCCTCCATATGGAAAGCATTTATGGAATATGTATATTCAACCTATCATCATTACATGCAGGGAAAAATGTTTTTTTCCCATCTTCATCATTGCATAACGAAGGCTAACACATTCGATCCATGGTGCACTATAGCGACACTCCATGTTGTTTCCTTTCTTGCGAAGGCAGGTTGATTCTAAGCACTTGGTGTGTCTTTGGACACGGTTAAGTAACTCTTCATAGTCAATAAGTGTGTTTGTAGTAAAGATTTTAGGTGTTGTTAGTAAGTGTGGGTCGTCTTGCGAAGACCGATGGCATGTGTTGCTCCTGTCTCGTAGATTTTGAGGATTCCAGGAACTAACATATTTGTCAAAGAATGATTTCGCTATATCTACGTTGACATGATTTCTCCAGTCAAGTTTGTCCATGTTTGGTGCACCCTCAAGCCAAAGGAAGTGGTGTACATGTGCAGACCCTCGATGTTGCTACTCATATCTATACTAGTAGTCTATTGCACAGTAGAGCTTCTCTAAGACTTCTTCACGAAATGTTGTGAATATTTGATGCAAGTATAAGGATGTGGTATGTGGGTTCATAACAATGTTATCTACGCGATCTTTATTTTTTTGTGATGTTTGAGTTGCCCCCTTTGTAAATAGTTGATGTAAGTCAGGGCATTTGGTATCTGCAACACTTAATGTGAAGAATAGTGTGGGGGAGCCTATTTGGTTGATCATGTTTGACAATTCACCATGACATTTATTCCAATATGCTTATGTGCCTCTAAGGGATGATTTATAATGCATCAATTGTTTGGCTAGTTTAGTGTCAGGCAATGTTTGTATATGGTGATGAAGGCTATCTATAGTGGTTGGTATGCAGTCCTTAGCATTTTTCTTCACAAAAATGAGGCAACACCTTGGCTTTAGTGGTGCATCAATAGGTTCAAGACAAACTATCTAAACCTTAGATGCCTTCCAAATCTATTATCATGAAACCTTATTAGGTGCAACACATATTCATGCATTTCAACTTGTCTATAGTGAGGTTGTAAATGTAATGCACTACCATTGGGAAACAAAGAAGGAAAAGCCATGTTTAGAAGTCCTTTAGTATTGTATTCATTAACTGGTGATGACTCAAGTGTCAGCCAATCTACAATGGTGTGATTGTGATTTGTAACTTGCAATGTTTCTTTTATGATTTCTAGTTCACAGCGTTTATTTGGTAGCCTAGCCATGAAGGATGAGGAGCAAGTGAATTTTGTGTTGGGTGAATCCATGTTAAATTTTGATGCACTGTTTGATGCAACAATATTATCGTTGTTAGCATTAATGTTATGAAGCATATTGGACATGTTTGTATTTGTATTGGAGAGCTCTCCAAGAGATGCAAAATCCACCTCGACATCTTTGTAATATGGGTCATATGTGAGTTTATATTTTAGTGCAACCCACACACGATGTATACTTGCATAGCAATCATAATGGTCACCTCTTGTATTGGTTCTTCGAACCACCAACACATCCAAGTTTACAATTTAATGTGGCAAGTATTTTTATATGGTTTTGATATCTTGTAGGAAACAAATTGTGTGCCCACTATATTTGTATTGGCCTCTACGAGCATTTGTTACTTGTATTATTACATTGACTCATGTTATAAGAATTTCTTTGACTTGTATTAGTGTTTGCAGCTCATACAGTTGTACTCCTGGATCCATTAAATTAGATGTTGAGAAATGATGTATGCCTATCTCATGGAAGCATCTAAAACAAACTAGACTAGTTTGTGTTGTGTTGGTACAGATTCCTGGGCAGCATTCATGAAAAATTGTGCAAGTTGGCAAGTTTGATAGTTTATCTAATCTTGAACGAAATCTTTTCTATAAAGTTTTTTTCAGAAAGTGGTAAGCTTGTGGACTGATTTTGATGAGTCTACATTGTTTGGTCTATGCACATTGACCAACCTATGTCGGAAGTGTTTTTAGTTTGGGATGCACATTCATATGGTTCAATATTGTGTTGGTTTGACTGAAAAGGAGGTTGGTGCATTTGTTTGTATTGCTTGTTTTCCTATGTGTTGGAAATGATGATGAATGTTGATTTCTTCTTTATGTTGCATATAGTAGTTATGACTTCTTTTGCGAGATTGTATGCTTTTAGGGCTAGAGGTCGCCATTTGTAAAGGAAATATGAACTATAATTATCAAATGAACAATTACAAATACATACAAAATTAAATAAGCTAAACATTAATGTTACGAGTTCTTCAATCATTATATTCTTTGAGAAGTAGTTGAAATACAATTGGTATGCTATATACATGAGTAATTTGGTGGAAGAGGTAATCATAGTATTTTCTTAACAACAATATATTCAATACACATGTGATTTTGAAATTCCATGTATGGAATCAAAAGTATAGAAAGTATACTATATAAGATGTTACAAAACTTTATATACATTACATAAGTGCTTGAGGTACATCTAAACACTAGCAATATGACACATAGTAGTGATTCCACCTAACATGAGCAAATTCTCTGCAACAAAATCTAGCTTGTTGACCTTTGTGATTGTTGAATTTACCCGTCCTTGAGCAACACTTGAATCATAAAAATTTGTGATTGTGAAGATAAATTGCTTGAATAACACTCCTTTCACTATGGTCTCAACTTCATTTTATGTTTCAAAATTGAATTGTAGCATGTATAAATTATTTGCAGACATTCCAAGAAGTTTGATGGCTGGTTCTTCAAAAGCAACAACCCATAATATTCATGTATGATCTGTGAGCTTTAGCTAGAGTATGTATCTGTAGGTACATTTAGCAGTAGTAGCTTTGCACTTGGAACAATACCATGTTTGATCATCATTATTTACAACTTTCTTTTTACATTGTCTTCCATCTAACTCAAGGGGGCAAGATGGATAGCATAATGAATTTGTTTTTATGTATTGCGCTATTGCTTTTAGAGTGCATTGGAAGGTTTTTTTCACATTGGTAGTTTGCTCTTCAATACCAACAATTGTTCTCCTCATAAGCACAAGAGGTGCATACAACAGTTTTGTATTAAATGGAGTGACATCAGTCCCATTTTGTTCAAACCATGATTTGAGTTGTTCTACCTCCTCTATTCTTGGGTTTACAAATAGGTGGGTGCTTGCCAATGTGCTTATGACCTTTCCATTATACTCAATGACATGGCCATTTTTTATTGCAAGTGTAGATGTCAATTAGATCCTTCCATATGATCAAACGCGTCTCCTTATTCATCCGGTTACTCATCCCCTATGTCAATATTAATTAAACCATTTGTTTAATTAATACCCTGCATCTTACATAGGGGTCCTAAAGTATTTAATTTAATACTTTGCCCCTCTTCCTCTTCTAAATTAAATAAATATACCCTTTTATTTATGGTTGAGCATGGGTCCACACATATGACTATTCCAATAACATCAACAATGATATTATTGTTCAATTCTAAAATGTCCTTGAAGGGTGTGAAAGAGAAATAATGTTTGGGAATTGCAAGGTCATCTTCTGAGTGAGAAATTTTGGATTCCTAAACTTAAAAAATTTCAAGCTGGCTATTTAGTTTGTTGTACAACCTATTAGTTGACTTAATAGTTCCACCAGATATTGTATATACTTCTCCAAAATGTACATTCATGTAATGAAGGTTTGCAACTTCATTAAAGCAAGTTACTCGTATTTTAGTGCACTCACAATCAATAATATCGAAAGAGAAGACCTACCCTTGTCCCTTATGTGTGTTGAAGTTGTGCATCTACTTTTTCATGGTAACACGACCCTTTATAAGCCACCTTGTTTGAAATGGATTCAAATTTCTAATAGGCATAATATTGGACAGAAGGTCTTTGTTTTGTAGGGATGAGCATAACCCAAAAAGTGCCCTTTGAGCAGGTGGCTTGGTACCATAGCAGTGTTATTCATGCTCGTAGATGGAGCAGTTGAGGTTGTAGAATTTACTTTTTGGGCTTGCTCTTCAAACAGGTAGGTAGGTTGGCCAATAATGTCATGCTGCAAACATGTGATCTCTAATTTGGAGATGACTATTCACTTATAAAGATAAAATGAGTAAGTATTTTGAGTATGAAAAAATGTGGCATAGTGGATAAATGATGCTAAGCTACAAGTTGTTAATTGGAATTTTGTAGAAGAGCATGTAAATATCGTGGCTCACCTTGAATTGCAAAGAACAGGGCAACTGTGTCCTATCAATTTGAGTATAGATCCCTTCTAGAGCTCTTTAGAAGCTATGCATTGGTTGTACTTTGTTGGAAGTGTTGCCTTTTGCTTATGCACCCCATTGGAGAGCTCCACTCTATATCGATCAACTAGTTTGAGGCCATGGCCAAACGGTGCAATTTCTAATGCTTGTAGATAGGGTTGCAAATTTAGGTTTCCATCATTCATCATCTTGATTGCATTGTTAGTCAAGGAATATTTTGGAAAGAGAGGTGGTTGAAATACTATAACATTGTCTCAAGGCCTGTAGATGTGGCTTGTACTTGTTGGGTTTGTTGTTCAAAGAGGTTGGTAGGTTGGCCAATGATATCTTGCCGCAAACATGTGATTTCTAATTCTGATATGACAATCCACCTATAAGTGTACAATGAAGAAGTATTATCAATAGGATGAGATGTGACATCATGAATTTCAAGAATGATAATCTATAAGTTTTGATTTTGGATATTGTAGCAAATCACTGAAATATGATGGCTCACCTTGAATTGCAAAGAACAGGGCAATTGTATTTAATGAGTTTAAGTATAGAGCCCTTATGTAGTTCTTAAGAATCTATGTGGTGGTTGTACTATTTTGGAAGTGTAGCCTTCTACTTATGCACCCCATTAGAGAGTTGTAGTATATAGTGATTGGTTGGTTCAGGCCCGTGTCCGAACATTGAAATATCTATTGCTTGTCGATGGGGTTGCAGGTCTATGTTTCCATCATGGATCATCTTAATTGCGTTCTCAGTCAAATAATACATTGTGACAAGAGAGCAAACTAGTCCTTGCAAAAGTAAATTGTAGGTGGCGGCTATTACTTACATTAAATGACATATTAAAAGCATACTTTGTGAAGTATGAAATTAATTTATGCTCTATAGCCAACAAAATATAGCTAACTAATTTGATAATATTTGAAAAAGCCACAATGTTGTTGAATGTGACCATGCAAGCAATAGTTTAAATAAAAGTGTATATAAGTTACATAGAGTTAAAGCAGATTTAGAATAATACCTGTAAATGTGATTTTGAATAGGTGCGTATATCAAAATAGTGGCCTTTGGAAGTTAGCTCGTTGCATTTGTAAGGAAAAAAAAGGGAAAGTGTAGTGAGTAAAAAAATTAGTTCACACTATTAAGTAATCTAAGTAAATTGGAAGCACTATAGATGTTTGAATCTACATTCTATGGTAAAGGGACACAAGGATACATGCTTTCAAACAAATGAATAGAACACTAGCTCGTTAATACCAAGGGATAAACAACGAAGGAACATACAATAAAATTAAAGAAAGCTACTTGGTTTGCAAACATGTTACTCATTTTGGGGTGCAATGGAATTAATAAACCTAACCATACTCTACTCTCATTGTGCTAAGTAAACAACCCTAACACATTTAACCTATTATTGGAAAGCACAAATTTTATGTGGATTGTGTCCTGCTTGAGGATATGTTTATCATGTGTGTTAATATAGTATACTAGAAATGTGAAATATGTTAAAAGAATGGACTTTGTTTAAAGTAGTGCTTTACTGTAAAGTTTATGGGTTTAAGGAAGGAGAGATATAGCATTTTTTGGCTATCTATATTTAAAAAGTGCTATGAATGGATTATTTTGAACACAATGGTTAGACTATGCTTAGTTGAAGTGAAATTTGAGGAAAGGTTTGCAACACATTATATGCAAACTACTATTCTTAATTATATGCAATCTAAGATGCTATTTGTTTTTGGATGTAGACATATGGTTCAAGTAAAGAGATACAAAAGGAAAGCAAAATTCAAGAACGAAGATGCAATATGATAGCAAGAGAACAAAGTAAGTGTATATATTTCTCAAGTAAAAAATGTGTTACATGGTATTGTAGTAGGTGACATATTGCATTTTTTTATCGTGAGGCAAAGTGCCTTGTTCATAGTATACTGGAGTTTACATTTCTTTTAGGGATTTACAAAATATCCAACTATCCATAAGTTGGTAAAAGTTGAAGTTACATGGTTATATCACATACTATATACACATTTATAGGGAGAACATATCTTAGACATGATTCAAGTAATTCTAGAATGCTTCTTTAATGTAGATAGAACCACCTTGTCCATTTAACTCATCTGTTTTCATTTCACAAAGGAAAGTACAAAGGAACTCAACTTCTCACAAGTTGAATGGAACTCATGTACTATTACTTCCATTGACTGAATGTCCAAATCCTAAACACTTTGCATGTTTTGAACAGTGTTCTTTGCTTGTTGTAGCAAGTCAAGGCAACTAACTGTAACATCATTAGCAAAATCTTGTATCTGGCTTGTAGAATTTCCATTGCCATTGATTGATGGTGTCGAGTTGGTTGACAACATAGGGCCACTAGAACTACTGGAGATGTCAATAATATCCATTGCCATTTGATTGACTTTGTTGAGTTGTATCTTATAACCTATGTTGCAATAATATATGTTTTTTGTCAGTGTTAAACACTACGCTGTAATAATATATGTGTTTTTCAGTGGTGATTTATCATTTTTTTAGATTCTACTTATGAATAATAATTATTGTTAATATTTTTATTAAAAAAATAGTTATATTTATTAAAATATAATATTATTTAATTTTAACTATATATGTATATATTTAAAAGTCAAATAATAATATTATGAAAATTTACATATATGTATACATAATTTGTATATTGCATAAATTATAGTATAATAATTATTCAAATAAATTTAGAAATAAAAATGAAAAAAGATTTATGCATATAATTTATTATTTATATATTATATTTACTATATATTATAATAAAATAATTATTCAAATCTTAAAATATATATATATATTTTTAAAAACTAAATATATAATTAGACATTTATTCATTATTTAAAAAAAATCTAAAATAGTCATATTAATATTTTTCATTTATATTATTAAAATTTGTAAAACTAAATAATTTAAATCAGCTTGCTAATAAAAAGAAATTACCAATAAATAGATAGTAAGTAACTTCATTAATTTTAACTATATATGAATATATTTAAAAGTCAAATAATAATATTATGAAAATTTACATATATGTATACATAATTTATATATTGCATAAATTATAGTATAATAATTATTCAAATAAATTTAGAAATAAAAATGAAAAAAGATTTATGCATATAATTTATTATTTATATATTATATTTACTATATATTATAATAAAATAATTATTCAAATCTTAAAATATATATATTTTTTAAAAACTAAATATATAATTAGAGATTTATTCATTATTTAAAAAAAATCTAAAATAGTCATATTAATATTTTTCATTTATATTATTAAAATTTGTAAAACCAAATAATTTAAACCAACTTGCTAATAAAAAGAAATTATCAATAAATAGATAGTAAGTAGTCATTTAAATTTAAGTTCAAATATTAGATTATACCTAGATTCAAAATTTAAATTTAAAAGGCTATAATTATTTACATATTTTTTTTACTTATATTATACTATATACATAAGATAAAAAAAACAAAATTTCTTCTACAACAAATATTTTGACTACCTAATAATTTTTTCTTAAAATGAAAGCAATAATTTTATGAGAAAGTAAATAGTAAAGTAAATACCAACCTGATGGTTCGTTTCACCCATTTGATTCACTATTAAAATATACTCTTTAATAAACCAAGAATTCAAATAAAGAGGGAAGTCATAATAAGAAAAAAAAACAGCGCTATGCACATTAAAATATACCACTTATAATAAAAATAAGAAATTCTTAGAAAAACGTGTGAATATTTTTCTCTTGATTTTCCAGGTGTTAGTCATTGCACAAAAGGTACTTACGTGTCAACAGTTTAGATATAACAAAAAAAAATGGCAACCCTAGAGCCCATTTTGAGTGTTTCATTTAATGGCTGTGATAGTTGGGCCGACTATTCTAAAGCTGCCCTGCACCTTCCACGACATGGGATGGGTGTAACTACAGTTATAATACTGTTTTCTCAGCTACCACCATCATTTCATTCCCTGCACTACAACAATTTGGGATAATACTTTATTTTCTATATTTTAATTATGAAGCTAAGAGACCTCATCGGCCTTCGCAACAAGCTACAGTGATCAAGGGGGGGATGCTATTTAGAATAAGATACCATTAGATTGTGCATCTTAAATTTATTTTTAGGAGTGAAAAAATCTTCATGAATGATCAATAAGGAGAAAGCCCTGTGGGCACTCAACTCCTCTCCCTAAAAATTTGTGCGTTGCTATTGCCTGTATACAAATGCGCATGGAGAGGAGGAGCAGTGCATGTGATGGTATTATTTTAAATAGGCTTTGCCCTCAATATAATAAATATCATTATTTTCAGTTGGTATTTAACTGCCACTACAATTTTAGCTTGGTATTTAATTGCTACCTAGGTAGTCTTTGATTTATTATCATATCCTTTCAGCAGTGACATTTCCATATGGTATTTAACTACTGGGTCCAGCAAAATGGTGTTTATTACTACAACCTATATGTGTTTATTACTATAGTATTAGTCAATCTTGTGAAAAAATTGAAGTTGAATTTATTATTGCCATGGGAGCAAAGCATGCTGTAAAAAAAGGTTGACAATTTACATATAAATAGACATAGGTTTATTGAAGAGCAGAAGAACGAATGGAATAAAGAGATAGAGAGAAGAAGAGCTAATGGAGTTAAGTCAAAGTCCCATGAACTATGTGGAAGCCTTTTCCTGGTGCTCACTATGTAGTCTCCTGAGGTTTGTTTGAGTAAATTGACTACTTCTAGTGGTAGTCTCTGTAGAAGCTTGTTTCCGGCAAATTATGCTTCCAATGGTAGTCTTTGTAGAAGTGGTAGTCTCTATACAAATTATGCTTCAATTTGAAGCAAGAATCAGCGGTGGATGGAAATTCAGATATTTACCAAAAGGAGTAAATGCTTGCCAGATATTTAACAACTCAGCCATATATTTACCAACTTAGAAAATGTAGAAGAATGGAAGCGACTAGAAGGTGTGATTTCATCACTGTCAAATCTAGAAGGTGCATTTCCATTGCTGGCTTTGAAAACATTTCGACGACACACTTGAAGACATAAAATGATGGCCACTCACCTAACTCGTCCATGCATTGATTATCTGAGACCATTTGGCAGGTGGGTTCATGGTAAATAGGAAACCATGACAACTTGAGGGAAAACCATGCCAACGCAAGACTTGTTTTAGGCCAAACCTCATGCTATATATAGCCTATCGACTAATAATATTAAGATTATATAATTATAATAATAATATTATATAATAATATTAAATTGTTATATTGTTTTATTTATAAATTAGAAATTAAAGTTTATTTTTAATAAAATCTCATTTAAACTTATAACTAATGTTGGTTTTAAGATTAGG
>VDFB02328888.1:0-49648 GCA_007258455.2 Sequoia sempervirens | reverse complement strand
ACATAACAGACTTTGTGGGATGAAAATAAATTGGGACATTAGACATTTAGTTTGAAAAGATAAGGCAAGAAAGTGTTTGTGGTAAAAGCAATTCATTAATCAAGATGAAATCAAATGAACCCCACACATGTGCTTGTTTATCTTTTGTCTTATGGTCTTTTGAGGAAACATTGATCTTTTGGTTTGAAGTACTCTTAGGGAAAAACATGTTCTTCAAAACCTTGGTCTTGTAAACAAGTCTCTCTTAAGTTCATTTAGGATCAAAACAACCAATCATTTCATCCATCTCAAACATCAATCAAATCCCATCTCACAAACAACTTTTGAACCATTGGAAAAATCACTCATACTAGACTTTTGGCAAATCCTTCTAAATCAAAATAAAAACCATCTTGTTTGACTAAGTGTGTGTAGATAAATCCTTCTTCATACACTTAGTTAAATTATCACCTTGTGGACAATTTTATGCCAAAATAACATCCAACATCTTTGGGTTTATTAGTTCATTATCCAAAAATCCAAATCCAATCAAAAACTTAAATTCCTAAAGTCTAGTATCCTCCAAGCTTCCTAAAAGTTCAAACACCCATATCATTCACCCTTTCATCCTTCATCTCATCATTGGTCCTAAATCCCTTAGAGGTCAACAAGGTCAAAAAACAAGAAGAACATAGAATATAAACTTGATTCATACATCATGAGTGGTCTAAACCAACCGAACTATCAAAGCCTTACAATGCCACTTAGCTATCAAAACTCACATTTATACAATCCATACATGGGATCATTATCTCCTAAACCCTCAATGGTACAACAAATGTGAGTATTCCCAATCTAAATTTTGGAACACCTTTCCCTATGGTAGATGTAAATCAAAGTACAAACCTACAAATCTATCAACCAAACAATCAATGCATGAGTCTTCAACAAAACAACATTATCCCACCAAATCCATACATTCCAAATGTGAATATACCAAGTACAAGTTTACCAAACATGAACATTTCAAATCCACACTTGGTAAACTTTGGGATAGATATGTTTGCAAATCATACAAATGTTGTTGAAAGTCCAAACAATATGTTAACGACTCCATGTATTGATCCAAGTCAAGGTAACACCATGCAAAATCAAAGTTACCTAAATCAAGGCACTATGATTCCCAACAACAGCAATGTTCAATTTTGACCTATAATGCCAAATCTAAACATCTTCCCAAATTATAACATTTCCCAAAATTAGTTTGTCCATGATCCCATACAAACACCACAAGTATACATTCCAAATCTTCTTGAAAAACAAACCAACTATATCAAGGGCGTCAAGATCAAAATCAAGATCAAATTTTGTGAGATCTAAATTGCTACACTTTTACCAAAACAGTTGATTCATTGCGCTTAAGAGACATCTCCACCCTCCCAAAAATCAATACACTCTCCTTTGGTTGAACCATGCCATCAAAGTGTTGACTTGTGTCCACAACCACATTAAGAACAAAATCTCCAATGTCAAGAGGTTAGATATCAAGATCAACATCAACAACAAACCCAATCACCTCATCTCGAAGATCAATCATCACACCTCCAAAATCAATCACCACAAGGTCAATTTTAAAGTACAAATCTCACAACAAACAAAATACACACACCCACTTGGGGAACCAAATCAATCACTATGCAAATGCTTGGTACAAGAAAGGATTATCAAAACTCTTTATGAAAAATTATCAAGAGCCTCTGCCAGATTTTCACAAAATAAAGGGACACAAAACATCAAATTGTATTAGACTCCAAAATATCATCCAAGACCTTATAGATCAAAAAAATAACTATCGAGGACAACGATGAATATTCAACCACTAGTACAGAATCTCGAAAATCTCCCCAAAGACAATTGTTGAAAAAATAATGATCAAGATCTATCCATCATCAGTTAATCTTTGAAGATGTTTCTACCCCATACAATGATCAAATCAACATGCATCAAGTCATTTTTTAGTCGTGATCAAAATCCCTCAACAATATTTAGCAATGATCTATTTCAAGGAGTGTTAGAATTATTTGATCCCATTGATATAATCCATAACCCATCAAACAATGATCATGTTGAACATGTCTCTACATCACCTAATGAGTTAGAGGACATATCTCAAGATTTTACCCCGAAGCATGATCGACACCTTTCACCAAAGTCTAGCAATGGTCCTTTCCAAATTTTATTGACATCCTTTGACCTCATGGTTATAGATACTGAAGGAATCCTCAACTCAACATTTGATCCAAGTCCACTCAAAGATCAAGAGGATATTGAGCCACTTCCCATGCCTGATGAAGATATCCAAGAACCCTTTGTAAATAATCCATCCTTTGAAATTGACCCATGTCAAGAACTTGATCCAAAGCATGTCGAAAGCAATTCTGAAATCATTCAAGATCAAGAATTTGCATCTCCAAGATACTACAATGATCTAATAGAAACTCTCCTATCTATACAAGATGTCGCAAATGATGATCATATCCATATAGCACATATTCCTCCATTTACCCATGAGATGATTACTCCTAATGGACATGTAGATGATCTTCATTCAAAACAAGAGTCTCATACTCTTTATATCATTACCAAGGAACAAGAGTCTCCTACTCTTAACATTTTTACACATGATCAAGATACAGAAAAATCTAGAGACATATCAGAAATGGGTCTTGAAGAAGGCTTTAAGTCATGAATTAAGTTCATCCTATGAAGGCATATCAAAAATTAATCATGAGGAATAATTTTATGTGGACAAAGGAATCATCACCTCTTGAAGAAAGCATAAAATATGATATTTCTACAAGATCAAGCATGATATGAACGTAGTTATTCCAATTTATGGAGGATCCTATCACTTATAAACTTGGATCACTTACCTTTTCTAGGGCAAGCTATCTTATCAATGAAGAAGCTATTACCTTTGAAGATCCACAATAGAGTAGATAAGTATTAGCACCTTGTTTCCAAGGTAAATCATACCCTATTGCAAATAAAATGTTTCAACAGATGAATTATCAAGGTAGAGGATTAAGCCTACATGAACAGGGTTTCCTAGAATCAGTGCAGATTATTGGCAATCCTAAGCATCAAGGTCTTGGTTATTTAGTACTAGGGGAAACTTTTTCTCAAGAAAATGCTAACATACGAAGCACAAAGAATCCTTATAATGAACTCAATGCCAATACTACAACCAGCCATGTCATGAATCTTCATCCACCCATCACCCCATCCACAAATTGGGACCAACATCAAAAGAAGGATTTGAATCAAAGTACAAATAAAATTATCAAAGAAAAAGAAGTTGGGAAGCATAATGGAAAAATTAAATTCAAGTGGATACCAAAGAAATATTATCCCTATCAAACTCCATTAGTCAAAGAAACTATGGGGAAAAATTAAAAAAAGGGAAAATTATCCATCAAAGATGTCTACAAAAGAAGAAGTAGGTTTTTCAAGCAACATACAAAGTATATCAAGTAGTTTGTCCTAATTCCATGCACACTTTCATAACCACCCATCATTGCTCATCTTCCCAAGTTTGGAGAGTCAAAGGTTCCAAGTTGTCAACCAATCCATCTTTTATTCCTAAACACACTCCATCCACACCTCCATGCATGATATCCAATTCTTACATTGACCATATTGGCATCCACCCTTCATCATAAGGATTCAAAAGGAATCTTATTACAGCAGGAGCACAAAGACAGTTAACTCCTCGACATTAACAAAGTAGATCAAGAATCCCAAAAGTTGCATTCAAGGCACGATCTTAGCAGCAGCTTCTTCCACAGGATATCATGGCATGCATCTATTGTGCTTGTTGGACATTCTTGTAATATAATCTTGGTCAGGCCTACTTTGTTTGGCTTGTAGGGAGGATGTTTTGGGTATTTTGTTGACCACATAGGAAGGATTTCCTTTCTATGTTTTGGTCAAAGATATTTGAAATATCTTAACTGCATTTTAAATAAGGTTCCATATGTTAGGTGTGAACAAGGATAATTTTATCCTGCTTTTAAGTTGCTTCAAAGTCCATCACATCTTTAGGTACAACACCATCCCGTTTCTTTATATACCTTTGGATGCATCGTACGTATGTGTGTTATCAAACATAAGGTAAGTAGCCCTTTTAAAATCTCAATTCTTCATAAGCAAAGCATCATCATCATCATCATCTCTAATAAAGTCTCATAGATCATGGACTTGTTGGATCCTCTTTTTTCATCATCATTTATTCTTTCTTCTCTCTGTGCTAACATGGTATCATGACAATCAATTAAACATCACCCATGCATCCATCCTACACACACAAACCGTCAACATGTTGCATCATCATTTCAGTTGTTTAGGATAATATAGATTGGTTATTTACATCTTAAAACCATCTCATTTGCATCACCATAACCATCCTTTATGTCCATCTTGAAACTCTTTGTCATAAAATTGACCTCAAATCGAGTTTTCACTCAATCTCTCAGAGGGAGCAAAGTACCAATATACTTTTCATAGCATCCAAATAAAAAATAAGAAATTTTGAATTTTGATCTCAATAAGATATTCTTTGAACCAATGTAGCAGTACACGCTTCAAAGAGGGGCAGTAGACACCTTTAAAATGCATGATTGATCCTGTGCATTTTATCCTAATTTACTAAAACCAATCTATCCCTAATCATCCTCTTTATTAACCATTTAATCTAATAACTTATTTGATTAAATTCATCATATTTGTCTTTTTAATTAAATAAATCAATTTTATCTCGACATCATCATTTGTTGTTAATTAAATAAATCATTTTGTTTAATTAATCCTATGGTCCCTCTTTTAATTAAATAATTCAGTTTATTTAATTAAGTTTTAAAGTCACCTCCCTTAAATTAAATAAATTAATCTTTATTTGATTTAAATCTAGCACCTTCCTCTTTAATTAAATAAATCAAACTTTATTTAATTAAATCTAAAATCATTATTCCTCTCATTTTGATTTATTTAAATCCTAAAATCCAAGTCAAATTGTCAAATCAGCTAATCTTCAACAAAATTAATCAAATCCTGGTTAATACTAACACTGATCACTCAAATCCTCTAGATTTTGCAACTTGCACAATAAATCAATTTATTTCATTTATTATATCTCTTTTTCATTCAAAAAGGCATCAAAGATGGAATATTCTTCAAATTCAAAAAATCCCTCCAAAAGGATTTGTACATCCAACAAGGCATTAAAAGCCTCTTACATGTCCTTTGCATTGAACCAAGTGGCATTAACTCCATTTTCTTCTCCCTCCAACATGTCACTTTCAAATTTCAAATTTGAATCTAATGGCATTTATCATGCACATTGACCAAAATGTGCTCCATCCCTCTCAAATAGCATGTTGGCAAGTGGCATTTTGTTATTGGTTGATCTTTAATCCCACATTCATCCATTTTTCCTATTCCTCCATCATTCTCTTCTATAAATAGAAGGCTCTTCTTTTGAATTTGGATCCACAAAATCATCCACAAATTTATGCATTTGAATTATCTTCAAGTTTTTGAGCAATCTTCATCCATCTTCATCCATTTTTATAAGTTTTTATCATTTCATAGCTAGGTTATGGAGAAATTTCATCAAGGAGCTTCAAATCTTCACCATTGATCATCAAGCTTTCAAGGAATTGGGAAAGGGCCATTTTCCACATCAAAATGGCACTAATTCCCCCATGGGATTGAGAGTTTGTTTGCATTGAATAGGATTTCATAGCCTTTATTTGTGTTCTTCATGTTATTTCTTGTTCTTTGTATTTCAAATGAATTTCATGGGGAATGTTGTTTCTAACTTGCATATTAGACTAATAATGTGTTTGTTCTTTGTGTTTGTGCAGGTCTAGGATTGCCATTCACAAGTATATATTGGTGCAAGGTCTATTATTTATGTGTGTCATGTCTGATGATTCTGCTACCTATTTTTGCTACTAGCCCAAACAGGTAGTGTTGTTTATATTCTACAAGTGAAAAGAGGGTACATTTTAAATCTGCTATGTCTCATTCATGTGCATGAACAAAATCAGAAGACTACAATACTACATTTCATTATGCAAATGCATATAACATAGAAGAGAATGCACAATATTTTCATAATTGTAGTCTTTATTGATAATATAAAAGCAGGATGTCCCACACAAGTCATGAGACTGACTGTATGAATGCATATCATGGAAAACATTATACATTTATAGATACAGAAGGAAAAGAATGCACATAAAGTGAAAGGGGAGCCATCATTGCCTAGATGACAAATCCTAGTTGCTTTGTTCCACTCCATCTTCATTCCCTCTTGTTTGTCCTACTTGCTCTTCTTGCTACTCCTAGGTTCCCTACATCTGTAAGAGAAGTGTTGTTAGAGAATGAAGGATCACTAGTCAAAATATGTGCATACATCTATAAGCATATAATCTAATCCTCATGTGCATTCAAAAATCCAATCATACCATAAATGTCTAGGAAAACATGAGAGCGTAATCAAACACATCTATCATATGCTCAATTTTTATCTAACATGTTTTCTCATCGTGCAGGTATAGGTGAATCTTTGTTATTGTTTTGTTTCATCTGGTTACTGGTTTCAGCAATCTAAGTGCTGGTATGTTTCAGTTATTACAAAGAAAATCTGGTTTCTCTTAAATTCTAGCCTTATGAATGAAAAAACATGTCAATGTATCATGGAAATATGTCATACCATTCACCATTTCATGAAAATGTTTCCTTTACACCTTATCAATCATTTCAAGCCAACTCTATTGTTGGTTTTAGTCTAAATAACTTAATAACAACAAATAATCAGCATGTTCAACATGCTCACCACCCGCCCATCCTAGCTTCATCATCGTGGTAGTTAGTATATGCCCAAAATCAACCCCAAGAAGGTTACTTTATTTCCAACTAGTAAAGTTACTTTTCTAATGAGCCTCAAAATTTTGATAACATGGGCATAGATGATATGTCTTTGTACTTCCAAGAATAGTTTGATGAAATCAATAGGCAGTAGGAGTGTAATTTGCAACGGAATGAATGGGCTTACCAAGCCCAACTCTATGAGCAAGAGTTGGAGGCACAGAAGTGGCAATTTGAGGAGAATCTTGCTCAACGGCTTGTTACAAAAGATACAAAAAAGAGGCTAAAACTTGTCAAACAAGAGGTTTCCAATGTTAAAATTCCAAGTTTCAGACAAGGTGAGTCTCCTAGATCCTCCCAAGTTGAATTTACAAGCTTTAGGAATAATGAGCATTCGCAAGAGCCTATACTTGAGAAAAATTAGTCAATCATCCCTCAAGAGCAACCCATTGATCAAGATGACTTACTCCTCATGGAGAAGACCAGTAAGGTAAACCCATTACATTTAGATGTAGCGTGTTACTGACTACAACAACAAAAGATTGAACAAGAGAAGATCTCTCAAGGTGGATCTTTCAATGTTTTTGCTAATGATCTTCCTATTTTTGTTGAAAATAATGAAAAAAATTAAATAGCTCAACCAGGATAGCAGGATGAAAAGGTTAGAGAAGCTGATAAATAGAAGTATTTTATAGCTTAGATAGGTGAATTGCCTTCTTTCATTGAGTATGACAAAGAGGTTGTGAGTCTCATCACACCAACAATGGTTTCAAAGCAACAAGAAGGCATCAAACAATGTGGTGAGGTGCTTATTGAGGATCAATAGTATGAAAATGGAGCCTTGGTTCATGAGGAGGGGCACAAAACTGAACCTGGCACCATTTTTCAAGGCATGAGCTTTGATATCTTTGAGCATGTTATTAATGAAATAGCTAATGTTGAGCTTTATGAAGAGGTGTGCACATAAATTATTGAAGAATTTTGTTCAAAGTTGGATAACAAGGAATCAGACCAGGTTGAAGTAGTTGACAGTCATGTTGAACTAGAACAACATGTTCACAAGTTTGAACAAGTGTTGAAGCAACAGGAGGAATATGGTCCTAAAAGAGAGGAGTTCATTCTCTCAAGTCAAAAAAATTCTCATGAACCTGATTTGCAAGGTTTTAGCTAGTTGGAGCAGCTTCCTTTCTATTGTACAACAGAGCTTGAAGCTGATTTATCATATGGAAGTTTGTTTCAAGAGGCTTCTTCATTGTTTGAACTTTTTCCTTCCTTCGTTGAAGAGGAAAAGCTTGAGTTGGAGTGTACTTCCTTGGATGATAATGACGAGTTTGAACTTGAGTCAACTGTCCCTAAGAGACTTCCAAGAGCTAATAGCTTTGATGAACTATTAGCTACCCTAGTGGAAGAGGATATCCATTGACCATGGAGGAGGAATCAACATGGCAACTTATTATGCAAGGTGAAGATAATATTATTATTTCTAACCATTTTTATTGTCTTCTCTCTAGTCCAAATTTAGCCATGAAGCAAGACAACCATGAAAATCAAGAAGAAAGAGAAGTAGACAGCAATGGTAGTACAAGATTTGTTCATTCTAAGGGTTTTCCAATCATATTTTTAGATAGTTTGGAGGTCACTGAAGTACCAGAGATCATGCTTGCACCCAAGCATGAAGATGCAATTGAAGAAGAAGCTAATTTTGGAGTTGCAGCTGAAAGTGATCAGATTCAACTCACTTGTCTAATCCAAGACAACAATAGGCATATGATCAAAATTAAAGCATAAGTGAGTTTGTTCACATTTTTTATGAAGCATTGCAACAGCCTATTAAATATTTTCTTGTGTTTCGTATCTTTTCAACAATGCATGAATGCATCTTTTATTGGTCAGGAGGGGTAGTTATTTCACAAAGCCAGTCAATGGTTTTGTTTGACCAACTTCTTTGTTGGTCAGGGTAGGTTAGAATAGGTTTCTAGATGTAGTTTTCAATTCCCTAAGTGTTATTCAACACAATTAGGTAGTTTTCCTTCTGAAGTTTTGGTGTTTGAATGAGTTTCCAAGGTGTCATGCACTGATCTAGTGAATTACAGTATTGTTCAGGACTGTTTTCAAGTTGTGTCATCTTTTAGGTGACTTAGCTCCCAATGGATAAGATTCAAGAAACTGGTCAGGATGTTTAGCAGGAAAACATATAGCAGATGTCACCAGAAATGTTACCTATTTTTGCTACTAGCCCAAACAGGCAGTGTTGTTTATATTCTACAAGTGAAAAGAGGGTACATTTTAAATCTGCTATGTCACATTCATGTACATGAAGAAAATCATAAGACTACAATACTACATTTCATTATGCAAATGCATATAACATAGAAGAGAATGCACAATATTTTCAAAATTATAGTCTTTATTGATAATATAAAAGTAGGATGTCCCACACAAGCCGTGAGACTGGTTGTATGAATGCATATCATGGAAAACATTATACATTTATAGATATAGGAGGAAAATAATGAACATAAAGTGAAAGGGGACCCATCATTTCCTGAATGAAGAAATCTTGGTTGCTTTGTTCTACTCCATCTTCGTTCCCTCTCACTTATCCTCTTGCTCTCCTTGATGCTCCTAGGTTCCCTGCATCTATTAGAGAAGTGTTATTAGAGAAATGAAGGATCACCAATCAAAATATGTGCATACATCTATAAGTATATAATTTGATCCTCATGTGCATTCAAAAATCCAAGCATACCATAAATTTCTAGGAAAACATGAGAGCGTAATCAAACACATCTATCATATGCTCAATTTTTATCTAACATGTTTGCTCATTATGCAGGTATAGGTGAACCTTTGTTACTATTTTGTTTCATCTGGTTATAGCATGTGGGGTAAAATTTGGCTCCCACAAGGTTTGAGCCTAGCATGTTGTCCTTTTAGTTACAAGAGAGAAGTAAAGGTGTATTTGTGTCATTGTACATCAAGGGGGTCTCCATGCTTGTAGTCCTATAGAGTAGGTATGTATCATTCATAACAGTGAGTTATTTGGTTCACTGCCACAAATAACAAATATGTGCTCAATAGGATTACAATGAAAAAGAATGAGACAAGGAGGGATGAATATCAGGCCAAGAATATAGCCTTATTTGAATAAGATCAATGACTTCATCAAGATAATGATAAGCATCAGCAATGGAGAATGTGATAGGAATGATGAAAAGAATATACATGACAGGGAGGATGCATTCAAGTACAAGAGAAGAGCACCATTCTTAATGATTTTGAAATAAGGAAAAAGAGCATGGTTAGTGTTAAGGAATAGAGGACTTTCATAATGAATCTTGTAGTAGAAATGATAAAAACCATGGTCACAAAGATGCAAATGGCACTATATAAGAAGTAACAGGGATCATCCTGCTAAAAACAGTTAAAACAACACTGCCACAACAGTGATTTGATGATGAGCAATAGGTCTTCAAAACAATAAATAGCTAATAGTGGCATGAAAACAAGGAAAAGCAACACATTATATGCAATGAAGGCCAAGAATTCATAGTAGCAACAATATATAAGGTGCTATAACATTTTGCCCATTAGAGAGATGGTGGTTTCAGTGATTCTAATCGGTTTAAGAAGTATGCCACAGTGGTAATATACATTGCATCACATAACAGAAATCATTGTTCCAGTATTGGAAGGCCTAAGGATGCATGAATGTAGATTAAAATCAATATTTCAAGTCATAGTAAGAAGGAATGCAATCCTAAATGTTTCAGGTTGTAATAGAGGCATTGAGCCATAAGAAAGCCATAACATTCAATGACAGTGATCATAAAATAGTAATGCGGTGTCTAATGTGTGAAAATACCAGATACAATGGTGAGATAATTGTCCACTGACATGAAATTAAATATGTTGTTGAAGGGTAGTACCTTGAGCATGGTAAATGAAGCAGTGAAAGCATGGTTTATGTTCATATTCTTAGGCAGCAAAAAGGGATCACTTTTTTGTTTCCAGAACAGAACATTTGTGACAACATCATCACTATGACAAGATTTAAAATTAAGTAATGTGGAAGACATTCATAATGCAATGACTATTCACAAGTAACAATTAAGCTAATTTGAGCAAAATAAGTAACTCACCTACAAAATTCATTGGTATTGGGCAGTGATTACATGGAATCAAAAAAGCATGAAACTGGTTGTGTTAGCATCTTCATTCAAGTAAGAGATGATAGATCACAGTGAGAAAAAAAGAAATCCCTATGCCACAAAGCATTGTTTAAGGGATTGTACAGCCTTATAGGGACAACCTAAAGGTCATATAGGATAGAGTTGTAACTATGTATGATAAAGAAAATTCATAATCATCAATATGGAAAAGACAGTGATTGTAGATAAGGAATGTGACAGTCAAGAACCAAGCAATACTGAAGGTAGTAACAAAAGATAGCTAACAGTCATACGCAAAGTGGGGGTTTTGGGTGGAAAAGGGAAACATTTCTTATGGAGCAATTGACTAAGATAGCTCTTGTTTTAACTGACCACCCTTTCATGGAATCTCATTCATGCTATAATATTGCATGATAATATCATAGTAAAGGTAATTATGGAAATAATGGCCATTATTACATGGTGTTAAAAGAAAAATGAAGACACCCAGGTGTTTCAAATCAACAAAAAATGGAAAAAGTCATAGCATTCATGCATAGAAACCCTCAAAATAACCCAAATGAATACCTGCAAGAAAACTTGGCCATGGCCAGTATTTGCAAAAATTCCAAGAAAATATAGAGAACGTGCAAAGTGGAAGTCATAGTCTATAGCTTTTTGTTAAAATCTTTAAATCTTTGCTATTGAAGAAGCATCAACCATATGAAATATACATAAATTTTTGAAAAGGTAGAGCTCGAGCAAGTAGATTTATTACAGAAATGAAAGTTCTACAAACAACAGAGCTTTACCATTTCTTACCAGCATTCGAGCAAATGAAACCTTCATACTCCAGATGCAGCCTCCAAATACTCAAAAACCTTGGCAGCTCCCTAATAGAATGAGCGAAGTTTCCAGAAGGCTCAGTGAAAAATGAAATGCCTTGTATATTGTTTTGCATTGTTTTGTTCATTAGGGTTTCTTACCCTAATCTTATACCGACAAGAGAGAAGGTTTTTTTTGTCTATCTTTTAAAAAATATGCAAGCAAATTAA
This sequence comes from Sequoia sempervirens, assembly GCA_007258455.2. Taxonomy (NCBI): domain Eukaryota; kingdom Viridiplantae; phylum Streptophyta; class Pinopsida; order Cupressales; family Cupressaceae; genus Sequoia; species Sequoia sempervirens. Next base: position 37,530 of record VDFB02328888.1, on the reverse strand, counting down.
TTTCCCTGTGGGTTAAGACTTCTAAGTCTTATACCTTATGACCCTTTGTATGCCATGTATTTAGTCTTTATGACTTATTTTCACCTTGACTTGTATGTAGGGGTCGAGCTCTAGAGTATTTTTTTTTTTTGCATTGATTTAAAAATTGTAAATCATTTGACTTTAATGATGTTATAAAACACTAAGTCACATTGCTACTAAGAAAAGAAAAAAAATAGAATATATGTCTCACGTATACCTTGTGCTTTGGAGGAGTCTTCATGACTTCCAGGTATAATAGGGGATGTTGTAATGAGTTGGAAAACATGTGCCAAGCATATAGGGGGTTGTTTTCTTCTTTTTGAGGCTTTTTGGAGCATCTTGGAGCAATTTTGGGAGTTCTTGTGGTTGTTTATGGTCAAAGTTGACCTTTTCAACACTTTGGAGCTCTTTTGGAGAGGATTTAGTTCCTATATTTTTGGCTTTTTAGAGGCATCCGACCCAAAGAATTTTCTAGTCCCTATCTTGGCGGAGTCTCTTGGTGAAGCTTCTATTGACTTCACTTTTCATTTGTCAAGTCAATTCTTATTATGCATTTTGTACTTTGGTGACTTTTTTAGTCCTTTGGCATATTGGACCATACTTTGTAACTCAGTTATGGATATGAAATTCAGTGAAGACCTTGGATATCAGTGATTTGAAGTTTTTCCATCTTATTCTTTGCTTTATTGTGTGCACTATTGATTTGATCAAGTTATCTGTGAGGTATCATCTATTTCCTTATAGCTTTGTCGCATGTTTAGCACACTTATGCAAAAAGGTATATTGTTGTAGGTTATAATCTATGTCAAAAAATGCAAGTTGCTCTTAGTTGTGAAGTCTTCTTCCTCCTAAGATTCTAGCATTAGGACCTCTTTATAAAATACTTATGCAAGACATACAGAAATAAGTTGTGCAAGTCTATTTCAGTCATTGTGAACAAGTGTATGCAATCTAAGTTTCAAGTCCAAGTAATGTTTAGGTGCATCACCACAATAGTTTTTTCAGTTTATGTTATCTCCTTCTACCCTTTTCCTCTACAAGTTTAGTAGAATAGCTTAGGTAGGTGAGTACCAAACAGAAGTCGGCCTTCTCTAGAGTTTGACCTTTGTTTGTCAAATCCCACACTTTGAGAAGTCTTCCAATGTTTCACTAAGTGGTTGAACAAGGTTCAACAAAGGGCGCACATTCAGGTGATAACAGGTTGTCTCATGACATATCCACCAAGAGTGTTATACGCCTTATGAGTGTTGGGGCATCTTATTAACTATTATTTGTTTTCTTGAGAGTCAATCCATGCATTGGATACATTGTCACCTTGGTCTTATATACCCTGGTGCATAACATCCATTACTATATCAAATAATGGTTGTTAATCTCAAAGTCAACATAACACATTCATCATCATTCCATTCATAATCATTTTCCTTACAAACATATTTCAGTCCTCTTCATCCCTCATTTTTATATCTTTCATATAACATTTTATTATTTATTTCTTCTTTCAAGAGATTACTCATGCACTTTGTGCACAGATAATATCTAGAGGGGGAATCAATCATCCCATCTTTCTAATTTTTCATTTCTCATCAAATTGGTGCAATATCATCATCTTCATGTTCTAATTTTTCTTTTTATCTAATTTTATTTTCTTTGAAACAATGTTACTTTGAACATTGCTTCAAAGAGGGTAAAAATGTAGACACCTAAATTATTCCACATATCCCTAATCATCATCATATAATGCACCTATTATTAATCACATTAACTTTTTTGTATTAGTAATAGTGTAAAAACTTGCATTACATATCAGATAGATCTATCAATTCTCAGCTCTATATATTGTTGTATAGTAGATTACATGCTATTTACCATATGTTGTTTTTGACATATTTAGTATCCCATTACTACAAGTATCAACACAAGGATAAACGCCCATAATTTTTAGGTACATTACAAATTGTCTACCATATACAGCTATTGACCATCTATTACAAGAGTCAAGACAAAAAAAGATAAAGTTCAGCTTGTACATGATTACACAGTGTATACATAGGTATTGTTGTCTCCTAAAATTTCACCCTTGCTAAGTTGCAGAACTTAGCATTTTGGAAAAACATGGGAACATTCATAGGCCTGTGGGTTGCCTAAACTTGGAATGGACCTCCAGAGAAGGTTGGCTCCTAAGGTAGTCATCTAAACTACTCCTTGTGATGGAAAAGGGTAGAAATAAAAGAATAAAATGAATTCTACCTACATGGGTGATGTACCTAATGTGTTTTTTCATAACCCATACTATTGTTTTAACACACAATTTTCTCAACAAAAAAAAAACTCAGCTTAACTTAACACAACTTAGATATTTTCATATATCAATGCATAAGTATTTTGCAAGGAGGTTTGGTTCTCTTAACACTTTTAAAGGAAAAGAGTTCTTTCACAACTAAAGTAGCTATTTGAACCACTACACAGCTTACAACCTGCAAAAAATATATGTTTCTTCTACCTAAAGGTGCTAAAATGAGATAAACATTAAAGGAATTATCAAAACTCACAAGAATATTCATTCATCATCACACTACACACAATGAGATAGCTTCAAAGAAGGTAAAACACTGCATTTCATTGATAAAAGGGTGTTACATACTATTGTACATGTATGATATTGAGTCACAATGTTGTCTTTTGCCTGAAAGAGCTCCAAAATAAGCTACAATACATGCTAAAAGAAGAAAGAACTCTAACTTCAAAAACTCTATTTGAAGTTACTTATGCTTTTTTGAAGCCTGCCCCACACATATTCTTCTAGAAGCTTCTTGGTCGTATGCAATAGAAAAACCCTAAAAATAGCCCCCAAAACCTCTCCAAAATGTCTCCAAAGTGAAGAAAAAGTCAAGCCATGACTTTACCCACAATAAAAGCATGAGAAACTGCCCCCAAATGCTCTCATTCCCTCCAAAACCCAATCAAAAACAACTTTCATGCTTTCCACATGTTGGTCAATCTCCTCTAAATTCCCCACATGCTTGGCACAAGTAATTATTATTCAACCATATCTCCAAACTACTTTGACTCATACCTTTGGTGTTTTCAACACACCCCTATCTTGCATACACAAAACACTAATAAAGTGATTTATAATAACATCACTTACATTAATTTTTCTCACATTTTCAAATAAGTTGCAAAAATAAAGGGTATGACTTATCTAGACACAAATACACCTTATTCTGCATTTGAAAAACACTTAATTAGGTGGCTTACAACTACACCACTTAGCTAAATGTTTTACATTTTCAAAACAAAATGCAAAGGCACCTATATAGCTCGGTCCATGGAGAAAAATGAATGCAAAGCATAAGTCTTCCATACTTGGCATATGAGTTCACTAGGGATGAATATTGCATGGGTATTAGTTTCATTTGCAAAAAATAAAATGAAAAGGAAAAAATGCCTTAGTCACTTGTCGGCATAAAACTAGGGTTTCAAAACCCTATTAACAAAACTTGGCAAAATATTCATTTCATTTTCATTCTTTTGCAACCCTTCACTCTATTGGGGGCCACCATAGAGTTTTGATGGAGCTCCTGTAGACACTTTCATGGTGGATTCTGAAGGAAATAGTGGCATTTCCTAATAGATTTCAGGCAAAATAACATGAAAAAGCTTGGGTGAGCTTGTTGTTAACACCCTTTTTGTATTTTCTTTTCAATTTCTATAGAAAAATATGCTTGTTCGAGATCCATTTACAAAAGCATAATGCGGATGTCATTTTTTGTGCTTATTCTTGTGTTTGTTTGAAATCCCTGGAAAACAACATTTGCTTGTGTTCACTTGTTTTCTTTTCTATGGCTGACTCTTTTTCATCTTTCTCTTTCTACAAAACTTGAGGGTTTGAGAAAAACACACAGGCCATGGCTTATGGCCTTCAAATCTGCTCATGGCTTTACTTGAGGGTTTTCAACTTTTGTATTCAACCTCTGGAAGGTCGTGGATTCTCCATTTTTCTATTGATTTTTTTTTTCTTTTTTTAAAAAAATGGGTATCTATGATGCCATGTAATAGCGGCCAGCAGTGTCATAATCCCCTTTGCTATGATAAGATCATGCAAGATCATAATATGAATGAGACTTCATGAGAAGGTGGATGGCTGAAACAAGAGCTATCTCAGTCAACTGTTCCACAAGAAAATGTTGCCCCGTGAAGAAAAATGGTTTGCAAAATGATTCAATGCCATTGCACAGTATGGGTATAATTCAAGGAATCAACATATATTTCCCATTCCTCATGGTCATGGCTCAGCCTATTCTTTGAACATGGATATTCTTCAATATTTTCACTTTTCCTCAAAGCCCTAGTGTTTAATAAGGGTTTTCCTTTTGCCTCTATGGAATTCAAAGTTTGTTTCCTTTTTCACATTCATGGCTATTCTATGTCTTGACCTCCTACAACTGTTAGAGGGTTTTGACATAAATCATGGCTCTACATTTTATTTATTTCTCACAAGCAAATAGCACCTGCTCTTGGGTCTTCACTTGTTGACCAAGCTTGCATTCTATGCAACATATATTTTTGAAACCCTTAGCTCTATTTTTTGTAGCTCATTCAAATGCATATCACATGCACAGATAATGTTGTCTCTTCTCTACATTGTAATGCTTCCATAGCATTGCTTAGCTCACTATTTCTCATTTACAAAACATGATGACTAGTCCATTGTGCAAAAGATGACTATCCATTTCCGTTGTGATTTGTCAAGGGTTTTATTGTTCTTTACTTGAACACTATTCTTTCTTTACTTAGGCACAAGATTTTACTTAGAAGCTTCATGTAGCCTATAATTATGACTGCCCTATAGTGTTGGCTTTGTGATCTTTGTACACTACTCTCTTGCAAATTAGTCATTTTTCAAAAGGACTATCATGCACAGGGACTGTCATGCACAAGGATTGTAATGCACTCTGCCATTTGACATTGCATTTTCCTTAAACTATCATTTATCCCTCTTCACTAGGTTGTTCCATAAACTTCCATTTCATTGTTTCTCGTTGCCATCACTTATTTGATATTATGACTCTCCCTCTTTACAAGACTATCCTTAAGTTTGTTGTCATCTCATTGATGCATTGTTCTAAGTAAAGTCTCGATATGCAATTTTAACTATATTTTTCAGTATTAGCATTGTCCTTTTTTGTTTAAATAGGACTTTCTCATTGCTCATTGCAGAAATCCCTTGACTGTCTTTCACTAGCCCTTCACAAGGATTGCATATTCAATAAAATAGTAATTAAAGACACTAAGGATGATGGGAAAGTGCTATATTATTGGTCACTCTTGAAGTTGAATATTCTGATCTCCTAGTGATAGGACTAATTTGTTGAGAACCCATTGCACATCAAAAACTTCACTCTTCTCATGGAAAGATTATTAATAGCACTATCAACTCATCTGTATTATACTGATTTTCACATAACTATCATCATTGCTCTTGAATACCTTTGTGGCTGGAAAAATTCCATTACTGTAAGTACCTGCATGTTATGGTTGTCCACTTACTTGTAATTGTCCTTGACTTCTACACCCTTGTCCCATTGAAACATTAGAATTCTTATGTCTATCCTTTAAATCTTTGATAATTTAAAGGAGTTTCCTCTTATTGGGCTTGTCATGCATAGACTGTCCTTTAACTACAAAAAATAATACTTTATTTTTTGTTGCACCTAGCATCTTTGACATGAAATGGATATGCCTCATTTATTCAATCATCAAGATAATATCCTATATGTCTTTAACACAATGACTAAGACACAATGACAATCCCTTTGAATAACTATCTCTTCCATTTACAATGAGATATCTCTACAACTTTTCCTCACTATTGAGCTTGATTGCTAAGTTTAATAGACATTTCCTCCTCACATAGAAACTGTTCCTCTTAATGCAAAACACCATGAAAATTTTGTTGACCAGCTTTTGTATCATGTTTATGTTGATAATGGAGTGCCCTTATTAATAGGAGAGAATCTTATTTAATAAGGTGTCTATCCTTTATTAGTATCACCATGATTATGAAACTTGTATTTGAGGATTTCATTGGAAAAACAACATATGACTATCCCTCTCTAATGAAACAAGAGGGCAGCATGTTGGGCTCAACCCTTGTGGGAGCCCATTTCACTCCACATGTTGTGATCAAATGAAACAAAACAACAACAAAAATTTCACCTATACCTACACAATGAGAAAACATGTTAGATAAAAACAGAGCATATGATAGATGTTTTTGATAACCTTTCTGCTTTCCTAGACATCTATGGTATGCAAAATATTTTGATGCTTATGAGGATCAAGCTATATGTTTATGGATGTTTGCATAAGTATTGATTAGTGATATTTCATTGCTCTAACCAACTCTCTCTCACACATGTAGGAATTCTTGGAGCAGCAGGGCAAGCAACAACTAGAGGCTAGATAAGCAGGAGGGGTTGAGGTTGATGCAAAGGAAACTCAAACAGGATTCGTCATTCAGGAAATGATAGGTCCCATCTCCTTATATATGCATTCTTTCTTTCTTGTATCTATAAATGTATAGCTTTTTCCTTTATTTGCATTCAAAAAGTCAATCCCACAGCTTGTGTGGGACACTATACACTTATGATTATCAATAAAGCCTACTTTTTGCAACAATTGTTCACTTTCTTCTCTATTGTATCCATTTGTGTAATGTAATGCAGTTTATTTGATAATTTATCTTATGCATATGAATGAAACATAGCAGGATTAAATGTGTACCTTTTATCTTTGTTTTGCAAACACTATCTCAACTCTTCCTGATTGAGTTGGAAGTAAAATCGGGTAATAGGTACAAAATGATAAGGAAAATATCATAGCTTGGACTAGCACAATAGTAACAAAACTTTTCAAAAGATCCTACTTTGGCTGCCTTCCTCAACTTCATCCAATCCTAAATTCACCTTTAGACAATTTCTCATTGGAACAAACTTCCTCAACAACTAGATCCATCCCTTCATTTACATGCAGCCTAGCATGACAAACTTCCCTAGCCTCTTGGTTATTCCTAGTAGCAACTTTAATGAAGACATTTTGGAATTCCCTTAGTGATTTTAGGAAGGTTTCAGAATCCTCATGGTTGTGATGTCAGGTATGCCCATACTTCACTTCCTCCTTACTAACTGTCACTATTCCATCACTTATTAGTTTCATGAATTCGGCCATCCAAATCGCCATTGTTACTATGAGCTACAAGGCAACATTGAAAAAAATGATTATTTTTGATGTATCAGTAAGTGTCCTCTTACAACCCTTGAATTTGTCCTCATTTTTTTCCATCCAAATGTGTCACATAATTTCACTAGAAAGGAAATCTCAAAACAAGCTACATGAACATTATTTAGTTTTATATTTGTAAATAAAACATTTTTCCAAATAATATTATCATCATTTTTCCAAATATTTAAATCAAATACAAAAAAAATTCATACCTCTTTTGCACATAAACAATCAAAGAAAATATGCATCACAAATTTTGGGGTTCTACAAATGCTACAAATGCCAATATCATTATGAGTTAATTTACAATGAATTCTATGTAGAATGACTAGACATCTAAAGCAAGCCTTTTTAGGATCCTTGATATTGTGCCAAATAGATTTGAAAATATTTTGTCATTCCTTAGTAGACAGTGAGATCCCCCAACAATTGTTCCCATGTTCTTTAACATAAATGGAACTTGTTAGGGATTTATATATAGTTTTGGCTTTAACCCCTCGCAAGCCAAAACCATTACTCCTTTTAAATTCCTTTGTCAGATCAATACCTTTATTAATGCTTAATGGGAAGGTGGCCTCTTTGCAGGTTTCCAAGGTGGTGGTGTAGGTTCTCAAGTTAGAGGGAGGGATGTTAAACTCTGAGGATAAAGCATCCCAGATCTTTACTTGACCATTGTCCAAGATATCTTGGAAGGTTTTAATACCTTTAAGATCCCACTTTTTAGCAAAGCATCCCTGAAGAAGAGAAAGGGGTTTATTATTACGCTCCTGGTTCCACCAGATAGAGCATTAGGTTTTACATTTGGAATTATTGTTTAGGGATATCTTACCTAGGCTAAAATTGGCATTGTGTTTAATCAATTCCAAATCCTTCCAAAGGAATTTGAAAACTAGGGAGCCTATTGGGAACATTGAATGCTTACTAATGAGAATGTCACTAAATGGTAGCATTTTCCAAGTGTTAGCTTGTTTAGGAGTAGCAAGTTGGATGTTGTTCCTCACCAATATCTTCCATGGCTCATTGCCATTCAGGGCTTTGACAACCCATTTTATAACCAGAGCTATGCCATGGAACCTTAGGTACTTCAAACCTATTCCACCTTGGGGTTTGTCAAGACAACACCATTCTCACTTCACTAAATGTTTCTTCTTTTTTTAGGTTTTCCATCAAACCATAAGAAATTTCTTATCTTCTTCTTAATTTCATTGACTTGATATCTGCTAAAAGACCAGAAAGAGGCAAAGTATATGCTATATGATGACAATACTTTTTGAAAAACTTGAATTCTTCCTACCAAGGACAAATATTGTCTATTCCAACCATCAATTTTTTTCTCAATTTTGGACTTAATATACAACCACATTTATTTTAAGTTAGGACTGATAGAAAAGGGTATTCCCAAGTATCTTACCTACTTATTGGGTCCTCCCCATTGAAAATTCCACTTATTGATCCATTTAGGTGGTGTTTCTTTCCACCCAAATATGATGGATTTAGCATTGGAAACCTTTGCACCTAATGCTTTACAGAAGAAGTTTGAGTTTTTCCATTAAGGATTCCATGTTGCTTTCATTTAATTCCAAAAACATGGTAGTATCATCTACAAATTGAATTTTTATTAATTTACTTTGATCTAGGAGTTTTATGCCTCTTATCTTGGGTGATAAAGATTGTTCCCTCAATAGATAATATAAAGCATCTGATACAATAAAAAAAAAAGATGTCAAGGGACACCCTTGCCTAGTGGACCTTTCTAGGTTGAATTATTTTGAGAGTATTTTATTCACCTCAACTTGTGCACCAACATCTTTAAGGAGAATTTCCACCATGTTACAGAATGCATCAAGAAAGCCAAATGCTTCAAGGGTTGCCCTTCAAAATGACCATTCAACTCTATCATATGCTTTTTTGAAATCAAGTACAAGCATGGTTGCATTTTGTTTGGAGTGATTTACCCACTTCATAGCCTCCCAACTTGTGATCAGATTCTCCAAGATGTACCTATCTTTTATAAACTTAGTTTGAGTGTTGTTAATGAACTTAGGTAGAATGTTTACAAGACTTAATGCTATCACTTTAGCCAAGACCTTATATGAAAAATTCAATAAGGTTATTGGCCTCCAATTCCTTATCAAGGTTTTATCTCCTCCTTTAGGTAGTAGCTTGATGATACCTCTATTTATATTTTCCCCCAAAGAACCTCTTCACATCCTTCCAAGTAGACCTAATGTAGATCCTCACACACCCAATCAACAAAGGTCTTGTAGAATTCCATAGGTAATCCATCAGCCCTAGGTGACTTATCATTATTCATGGAAAAAATGACATTCCTAATTTCATCTTTGGTTATTTCTATAGCCAAACTTGTTGTGTCATTTTTAGAATTTTTCTTAGGGATAATATTCTTGATATTATCCCTGGAATTCTAGAATTCAACATCCCTACCTTCAGATTTAAAGAGGTTTTTTAAGTAATCTGAGAATTGCTTTAGGATATCCTCCTATGAGGTGAAGATGGTGTCCTCATTCCAAACTTGATCAATTTTTTCCTTGAGGATTTTTTCTTTAATGTACCTAAAAAGTAATTTACAACCTTTATTGCCATAGCTATGACAATTCAACTTGGCCCTCGCTTTTAGGACCTGTATTCTATAGGCCTAGATTCTTCTCAGGTGTTTTTGGCCATAGAAAGCTCTTCACATAAAATTTCATTATTTGGATCAATTTGGAGCCTAGCTTCTGCTAAGAACAATTTATCTTGGAGCTCACTCTCTTCTTTCCTTCTATCTAAAGCCTTTTTCTTCCCTATTTTTTGGAAGAGCTTTCTCTAGCCAATTATGTTTTGTTCCCATCTCTCAATGTGTCTTATTTCCTTTAACATTCATTTATTAACCTCCTTGAGTGTAATGACAACATCCCAACAATCAAGTTATCTTTCAGCAAGTGATAGTTGAGGATGAAGCTCACCCTTCTTGAGCTTTCCTTGGGTTTTTCATTGCATGTAACCAACCTTTCTCTTATAGGGTGGTGATCTGAGAGTGTATAAGGATAGACACTCACCTTAAGACCATCACTTTTGGGAATAAACTTGAAAATATCCTTATTGGGATAAATTATATCTAGTCTGCAATATATCCTTTTTCCTCCCTTTTGAGCATTGCACCATATAAAATAGATCCCATTGCTTTATTTTTTCCCTCCTTCCATGGGTTCCACTAGATTTAACTTGGCCTCTAACCTTTTCCAATAACATCTTTCATTTCCTCTCCAACTCATATCAATTCCACCCTATTTATCTTCTAGGTGCTCCACCATATTAAAGTCACCCCTAGGATCCAAGGGACATCTGGTAGGTTGGCTAGCCATTTCCATAATCTTATCATGTCCCTATGGTCATTGGGAGCATAGATAGAACAAACAACAAAGTTTTCCTCTCCTTTTTCCACAGTTATCCAAACTGCCCTATTACAAGTGGAGATGCCATGGTTTGTAACATGCTGTGACCAAATGCTAGATAGTAGTATGGAAGCACCACCCTTCCCATTTTCATGTTTGGTGGTGAAGTATGAAGATCCATTCTAGATGAATTTCATATTGGTAGCCAAATCGAATCATGTAGCTTTGGTCTCTTGGAGGAGGACAATGTCCTATTATTTTTCAAGATTAATAAACCTCTTAACTACATACTTTATGTCAAGGGACTAAAGGCACCTGGAATTCCATGAAATACAATTAAGATTCATTCTCAACATTCACAGGGGATACCTCTTGCTCATTCTTGAACTGATCAAAGAATTTTAGTAGCCTATCCTCACTTTCTAGCCTTTTTGAGGAATGCATCTAAATAACCGCACTTGTCTTTTTCCTTCTTTTTTTGGATATTTGAAATCCTCCTCTTCTAACAGATATAGATTTCCCATACTTCCTAGGCCTAGTAGGAACTACCCAAGGCTTAAGAGTTAGCTTGGGCTGCAACTCAATGGTATTCTCATTTTCAACACAAACTATGTTCACAACATGATCCACATTGGTTTTTGATTGATTTTTGGCTTTCATATCTTTTTTGGGGTTTTGAGGCTTCTCTTTATTTACCACCTCGAATTTTCCTTTTTTCTGATTAGCTACAAGGTTCTCATTAGGAGCCAAGCCTTCTTTTGAATTATACAAGAAATTTTCATTATTATCTTGGTGTAGTTGGATTATTCTATTATTGATTGATGGAGCTGCTAGATTTGCAACCACCCCATTTTGAGTGATGTCAGCCTCAGATTTTTGATTAAGAATAAGGATGTTATTTTGACTAGGGGAAATTAGGGGTTCAACCACTAGAAAGGGGGTTCTGAGTTCAAAAATATCATCAACACTGGAGTCTATCTGGCTCTTTAGAGCTACCAAGGCCCTTTTAGAATTATGAGGGGGTAACTATATTGCCGGAGTTAAACATCTCTTTCTTAGACCCAAAATGGTCTAAAAGTTTGTTCAGATTTGGATTATTGACAACTTTCAAGTGCTTGTCATCAAGTTATGTGACTAGGTCTCCTTCTGAGGATGAAACCCTATTGTCCTCGATCAAACTACCATGTACTACCTTAATACTACTCTGGATTTTATCTTCAAGGCTAACAATGGAGATGCCTCTTTTTGGTTGGTAATTCACCACCTCAAGAGAAGAGTTATGATTAGCAAGTGATTTCTTTAAGAAACTTTACTTTATATTTTTCCTTATTCTTTGCATAATGATTTGATGGGCATTGAGTTTCTTGATTAGCATGACATCCCCAATGGGGGATCCCCTGGGGACACCAACACATCATTCTATGCTATTTCAACTTCTTTATTCCTAATTGAGAGAATGTCAAAAGAGTTCTTTAAGACCACTCCTTTATTGGAGGTGAAGGAAGGGCTAAATCTCCTCAAAGGGTCCTCATTACCCACATTACTTTGTAACCCTAGAGATGGTGTGATATCACTCTTGGACAAATTCAGCCCACCGTTTGGAGAAATGGTAGACTCAAAATTATTAATAAAAATATTATTGGAGTATACTAGCTCCTTAGGAGCCTAAGAATGAATGTTGTTCGAAACATAAATCTATCCAGGCTCAAGATGGGAAGCAATATTGTTTTGATTAGGGTAAATACACCTATTCTCCCATTCAAACTAGGATCAAACTTCCCTTTATTAGTTTTCTTACGAATAATGGGGTAATTTTTCCTAATATGACCCTCTTTCCTACACAAATAACATGCATTAATACCCCCTAAAACTTCCAAAGAACAAGAAATTTGTTTAACATCATCATTAATTTCAATTCTATCAGGTATTTCTACTCCAGGGGTTAAAGAAACTAGGGCATGAGTGATAGGTCCAGATAATAGCTTATTTTCTATTATTTTTATACATATTTTGAGATACTTTTAGATACACTACCCAGACAATGTTCCTACATTATATTATCCTTTCATATCCATTATGTAGACTTGAACCTTAAATATGATGATGGAATTATGGTTATAAATATTAGTATTATATGGTTTATATGAAGATATGTATGGAATGTTGATGGAATGCTATGAGTTAATTATGATAGTTATCCTTGTGTACATGTTTTGTGGAATTAACTTGTTTGCAGCTAAAAGAGGAACCATGGCGCGCAGTGGTTGCAAGATGAACCTGTAGCAAAAGGAATGACTAGACACCAAAATAGGGGAGCTCCAAGTTAAGTTGAATGTCATGATTGTTGATTAAAGGAACTTGATGAAGGTTGAACATGGTGATATTATAAGTAGTTAATAAACATTGAAGAAGAGGTCTCCTTCACTAATAGGATTTTGACAAATGGTTGTATGTTTGCATGCAATTCTATTTTGATAGAGTTTCAGTCCTATTAGGATTCTTTTTCCTTTTCAATTATACCTATTGAATAAATCAATCTTAACTCTACACTCTAAATATTTGGGAGTGGAATTAATGATTTTAGTTAAGTAGTTATTTTGGGTAAGATTCCCTCAAGATTGTATATACCTGTTGGTTGAATCTGTAGGATAGTTAATTGGTTTTTCAGTTTTATGTTATTAGTTACTTTTAGTTTTTAAGACATGAAATATTCAGAATGATTGAATACAATTTATGAAAGATTTTATGTTTAATCTTCATGAATATGCAATGAATGGAGTTTAATTTATGGGATGCGTAGAATATGATTAATTAGATTTGAGTTCAATTAAAGTGGGAACAACCACTTGAGCAGGCCACTCAAGGTATTGTTCCTCATTTCATTTTCAAGTTATTTATTTTTGCTTAATAGTTGTTATTAGTTTATCATTGTTTCATGAATCATATGCAAGTTAATTAGAATTTCATATCTTGCTTATTATTAGTGAATGCTTATGAATATGCATGCAATGGTTAACTAGTATTACTCTAGAGGATATTTCAATTGAGCCATTAGTTTTATTAATCTTGAGTTGTTACAACATCATTTCATTAGTAATAGTTAAGTTACAACCTAAGTTGTAGGTACTCGTAGCCACTAGTTTTGGTTATGTATTTCACTATTTTACAATTTTGTGAGTTTTCCAGCAACTAGAATAACCTGAGTAGGGTAGATTAAGTAGTTTTGAGTCCTTGAAGGAATATATAATGTTGCACCATCATAAGCTTATAAGCCTTGGGTCGACAATTTAATGTAGTCTTGAGCAATGTTGAGTGGACTGTTCAGTTAGTTAAACCTATGAATTTTGTAGATTCTACCAAGTTTACAATACATTAGCTTAGACTCTACAATGAGCATCCAGATGAAAAAGGGAGGATTTCGCCTCATCCACTTGCAAAACCTATTGGGGCAAAAATCTATGGGATAATTTCCCAAAATTTTGGTGGGAGGTTCTTCACCACCACCCATCTGGGACAAGACAGAGAAAGAACTTCATTGATCAAAAATGGATTTTGGGGACCATGCAATGGTCCGAAAGGCACAATGCCCTACATTACAGTAAGGTTTTGAGAAAAAAATTATTTGTATATCATGTTCTTTAAAGAAAAATATAAATAATCCATGTTGAAGCATTTTGCAAAAGTTTAATTGAACACTAAATTTGTTGGCCCAAATGTTTTAGAACCATCCATCCATCAATTTCCTAGTGGAGATCTTGTTTAGGTCTACAACCACAAAAAATAGAGCAATACCCTTAAGCCTAGATCTTTCAGAATTGATAACCTTTTTCATTTCAGGGTTAGGGCTAAGTTTTAGACTACTAGAGATTTCATAGGACTTACCTTTCATGCCTCCATTTCCTTTGATTTCACACTCACTCTCAGTAGCCATGACCAAAAAAATTTCCTCGCCTAAAATAGGAGAGTATTTATCCACCACAATGTCTTTGAAAGGCTTGGCATAAAACTGTGGGGTTCCTCTCCCCCCTCCCCCACTTGCCAGGGTGTCGAGGGGTCCATACCCCTAGACATTATTATTTAGAAGAGTCAAGAAGCCACAAGAATACATAACATTGATTGCAAAAAACACACCAAAGAGTATCCAAACGAGTGCAATAAAGACAATCCTACGAGAATAATAAAACCATACAACACAACAAAGGACAATAAATGTGGAGAAATAAAGAGGGTACGAGATGCTTACGAACACAAAAACCTTTGTGGGGGAGGGCTCGACCTCCCCCACCCAACCACTTGTAGGGGTTCAAACCCTAGCTTCTTTCCACACCGCATAGAGCCGACTCCTCTCCCTTTTCCATCAATCAACAATTGAAATTAGAAAAATCCATCACATTAATTTTTATTAATCATCATTAATTTAGTAACATTTACCACATATTATCATTTAATCATTTAATAATTTTCATTTATCATCTATCACCTAATTAATTAATTAATAATCATTTATCACATCACATTGTTATTTATTAAATAATAATTACTTCCCATTTAATGCCATTATCCATTTAATTAAATAATATTTTATTATTAGCTGATAGGCTTCTCTTGTGGAATTGCAAGCCCCCAAAACTAATCGGCAAACATGTCTCACGTTGGTAAACCATATTTAAATTTCCATAAAACTATTTAGAGTCACCAGTAAACCATTAAGATTCAACTGTTTTTCCATTCATTGCTTCCATTTGATTTGTGCAATCAACATACCATGCATTTTTTCCAATTATGAATGGTTTCTTCTTTGCTGCTATGTAGAAGTGAGTTGTATCTACTTTTTTGTAGATTTTCCCATTAATTTTACTATCTTTCAATTGTTCATAAAAAACAGTGACCTATAGCTACTTTTCCAAAGATGTTTCTTTGATACAGTCGTTATTGCCACCACCTTTGATCATTTCCTTTCATCATGTAAGGCCTCTCTTTGCATGTGACTAATACAATCTTAAAGTGTTATATATTCCTCCTAAATAGATGGTTAGATATATTGCAAGCGATATGAATTGTCTAACAGTAACCTTATAGTTTTACATTATGTTATATCACTATTATTTTACCTAATGAAGATGTATGTGCATGCAAATTATTGTATGAGATTCAAACTTATAAGATGAATCTGAAATAAGATAATTGTTGTGTCGTGTTACATTGGAAGTGTAATTAGCTATGTAAATGATTCATGAATAAAGTTACAAAGATTCAATTTACAATTAATGTTGTTTATTAATATGTCTAATTGTGCTTGATTATGTTGTGCAGGAAATTAAATGAGTCGATGTGGGATTAACATTAAAGGTCGAGAAGATAACGGTGCTAGCATGAGAAGGGATAACCATCAAGTGCAAATCAAAAGACTTCTTGTTGAGGATATAAATTTATCTCCATCCGAGACCTAAAAGCAAGTAGAGTAAATGTATTGGAGGGCTAAGGAATCAAATATGCAAATAGGAGGATGGATAAATATTGGAATCAAATCAGATACATCTTTGGGAAGTTCTAAGTGTAGCCCTATTTGACTTAGAAGGGTTTGAGGTTTTATTATTGATTGGTTGATTATGTTTGAGTAGAATCCAATTGTAGGTCATGTGATGTGAGTTTGGTTGGGGTTGGAACCCTTGGTCAAGATCAAAACTCGTATGGATTCTTTTGTGGGTTTTAAAAAGGGATTATTGAGTCAATTTCCCTTGGTTTTTGAACAAGAATAGACCCCTAGGACCTATACCTATGGGGTTGGAACCTTTTTGACATGTGAACTTGTCCCTTAGAGTGTGAAAAGATTCCTCAAAAGTCCACATTCATGAATGTAACGAATTCAAAAAGTGTTGGGGCTTGGGAAAAGTGACTTGTCACTCTCAACTTCCCACTCCCCAAAAGTTGTTGGAATTGGCACAAGACTCACACATGTGTTAGCACTTGTGGGAAAGAGTGTAGGTTTGGAGGATTCCTATATATCTCAAGAAGATGGAAGATATGGGCATTGCCCACTTCTCCTTTTGGAGAACTTGTGAAGTGAAGAAAAGAAGGAGAGAGTCAAGGATTGAAGAATAGGAGTTCAAAGGAGAGCAGCTTGTAGAGAGATAAGTCTTTTTTTTCCATTTCTTATTCTTAGTATTGGTAGAGATAGCTTGACCTATGCATTGAATCATAAGTAAGATTGTTTAAGGGATATATTAAAGTAATGTGTTGTATAATGAGCAATCTTGTTATAGCACTAAGCTCTCACCATTGAATTACAATGGTGTATAATGTATTTCTTGCTCGGGGGTATGGCTAGAGCCCACGAGGCTCCATGATGCCATTATGGTAGGGTGGAGAGCAAGACCTTGTTCATGAGTTTGTAAGTCATTTGCTTCCTCAAATATTGCGATAATATTGCAATTCTAAAAGATGGTATTCATGTTTTAGCAAGTCTTATTCCTTTATTTGTGTTCATTGTATTTCTTTTTAATACTATTGCAATATTAAAAGTTAGTATTTTGTGTTTAGAAGGAAATTATATGAAAAGAGCAAGCCTTAATCAATTGTGTGACCTCCATTATATCTCTTTAAATTTGATTGTAATATAGAAAGATGATGTTTTTAATGTAACATGAAGAAAGAAAAAGAGCAAGTCCCAACGATGTGTTTTCTTCGCTTTTCCATTGAAAATTTTGAATTTAGTTTCAGAGGAGTTGCAGCTTGTGAAGCAATTTGTTGTATAATAGTGCAGTGATCTCTCCTACCAACATAAGCTACCATTAACAATAGACATTGGAAGGAGTGTTCATCCTCTAGTAAGTGACCATGGTGAAGAAGTGTGCTTGTGAAAACTTGTGGGTATCTTGTGTATCCATTGTTTTTTTTCATTTTTCCACATTTTGCCAGGTGGAAGGCTTGTGTAGTCATGATGTATAATATAAATGGTTATGTATGATTTCATTCTGTTTAAATTGAAAGGAAAAGATATTATTTTCCTTATCAATATGATCCGGTCTTTAATAATTTATAGTATGCCTGCACATATCTTAATATGAAGGGACTGACTGCATTCTTGTAGTTCATCTCAGTGGAAGAGATAATAAGGTTTAGAAATTAAATAAAAATACTATTGTACAAATGTAGTATACTCATATACTTCGTGTATAACTTCTTTATTCGATAAGTAGAAATAATAATAATAGTAGTAAGTGAGAAAACAAAATAAAATAGGTGCTTTCACCTTACATGAATATTCAGTGGACATTGCTTCAGATTTTCCATGCTGAATTGACTTAAGTTGAGGAGGGAAAACATTATCAAAGAAATAATGGTTTCCAAATCAGAAGTTGGGCGGCATACTCATTCATAACTAACAAAAGCTCAAACTAAAGTCAAATTTTACTGATGCTAAATAGCAATCATCTGGCTCAAATAAAGGAATAGAAACAATCACAAATTTTAATGCTAACAAATCACATATTACATGCATTCAAAACAGAGATGGAAATGATATGAAATCAATACTAATGGAATAATCCCATGCAAATACTATTATTGTTTGGAATTCCTGAAATAAAATCACTTGGCAGATGATAATGATCCACTACCTGGTTCTCCCTCATTATCCTTTGTTCCTCCCCTTCTATGTAGTCGCATAACTCCCTGTCTATTTGGAAATCGAGCATAGAAGATCTATTAGTTTGACTGAGCAAGCCGACATTTACCCCTAGGACAAATATGTTCCAATTTGCGTGAGCAGTTGAGGTGGAGTCATGCATGGAAACTTCTGTCAAAGCCATTCATGGCAATTATCATGACAAAGGTGGTGGCCTAAGCAAACCAAGTTAAAAACACAAACTCAGATTATATTACATAAGAAAACACATTACATTCTATCTGAGCAGCTTTATGGAGCTGGACTCTGAGAAGAGTGAGTTCTACATTATAAAGTCTATCAATATATAGGACCGAATCAGATTGTGGAAGGCGCACCAGCAGTGGACGGCTGCAGTCCGTGGAAGTCGGCTAGTGGAGTCAGCTATGTCGGCTGAGTGGACGATTAATTTATTCTAACCAACCATATGTCCTTTTTCCCTGTAAGTGCAGATATACGAATCTCTTTATGTCTTGTCGCCTATAGGTAAGGATTTAGATATTGTGGATAGTGATAGGTCTTCTTGTCATGCAACTCGCAACACTGTATGCACAGTCAACTAGATAAAATGAACATGGCGTGTTGTGATACTCCATTGGGATCGATTCAGATAGGACCTATCACACCATAAAAATCATGAGTCAATTGGAAACGATAGGGTTAATAAAGTCTCTACTATGATGGAAAACCATTGGGTACTGTTGCATCATTGGTCTTAGTCACGGGAAGTCCCATCGACCTCAGTAGCCATTTTGTTTCCTGCGTCAAAAACCATAGGATGATATTATTGTTGGGCTTTCCGAAATAAACACACTCCTTTGGCGTGAACTTCTATGGGAGGATATTGTTCGTAGGTTATTAGATTCTTTTGTTTATCAGCCTAGTCAAGGCTGGTCCACCAAGAAATAAGTAGTGGGCCATGTTGTGAAGCGACTACCTCTTTATAAGATGCTACAAAATATGCTAAATGTGACTAGTAAATACTACGAAGTACTTGATCACTTCTATCAGTCATTAAGAAAAGAAAAGAAAAATCATTGGATTTGTATAATACCGATGATATCTATGCTACCTTGGGTCAACACTCTTTACTCTCAAACTCCCTCGGCTTTGATTTGTCAGTGGATAAAAAAATAAATTTAAAAATCATTATTAAAATCGTATACTTGCTACCGATAGAGTATTTAGTGTTCTAGAATGCAAAGCCAATTTTTATCCTTTTTATATCATCATGAACTTTGGTTGTAACCAACCAATGAATCAGTGCCATCAACGTAAGCCTTTGATGATGTCAAAAGGAGGAATTCATCCTATTTCTCATAGCATTTATATGCGATGAGGCCTAAAACTAGGCATGGAATGTCCCGCCATAGTCTTAAATTATTCAAAATAGAAAGAGTTGAACATAAGAGATTTTGTCAGGTATTAAAGATAGGAGATATAGGGTTAATGTTTATGCTAGATATTATAAAATTCCCACTAAGGACTCCGCGTATTCCTCTAAACAAGATTTAACATGATTCATGTAAACCCATTCCCTTATAGTTGTGAGATTCTTAAGAATCTATTCCTAAGAATTAAATAATTTAAAATAAGCAATATTGGATACTATTAGTATTTTTTTAAGGAGACTTTTCTTTCCTTGTTTTTTTTAATTTTTCCACTAAAGTAATAGTATGTATATATGCATGAATAATTAATATTATAATTAGCCTTTCAGATCTTAATATTAATAAGATAAATAATATAATAAAATAAATATTATTTAGACATGAGCAAGTAAATATATATTTTATTATATATATAGGAAGGGAAATTTTAACTAAATTTTCTTTAAATTAGGTGATAGGAAATAAGGAATAAATTATAACAGGGTTAATTTTAATTATAAGATAGGGTGATACATGTATAATTAATTATTTAGTACTCTACGGGTAGCAATTCTTATACATCAAGAAGTCTCAAGTAATTGGCTTGTTAATTTTGGAGGTCCAAACAAAAAGTATGATCATTTTGTTGTGTTGCATAAACTTAAATAAAAATAAATTAAAAAAATAACAAATTCTCTTCTAGATAAAACATAGGTTGGATGACATGAGGGTATTGTGTCCAATGGAGGATAAATATTGGCCAATGATTGGTATCGTATGCTAAGAAGAGTTGTCCAAGTTGGCTCTATAGGAATGGTGGACCTTTTTAAGTCTTGGATTGGGTCCAATGGCATAACACCTTTAGGAAAATCTTTTCTAGGGAGAGAGAGAGAGACAACTAAGGTGGTACAACATTAAAATCATGCGATAGTGGAATAGTATTAGGGTGGTTATCACTATTAAATTATTAAGAGGGATATTAATATTAAATTGGGCACTTAATGAGGATGGTTATCAATATTTAATATTAGTATTAATATTGAGCTAGCACTAGGGTGTTTAGTAATGTATGTGATGTAAATGATCATATTTGTTATGACAGTTGGTATCAACAATATTAGTGGGG
This sequence comes from Sequoia sempervirens, assembly GCA_007258455.2. Taxonomy (NCBI): domain Eukaryota; kingdom Viridiplantae; phylum Streptophyta; class Pinopsida; order Cupressales; family Cupressaceae; genus Sequoia; species Sequoia sempervirens. The sequence continues at coordinate 16,665 of VDFB02328888.1, read as the reverse complement.
GTGAAAAATAATAATACATTGTATGATATCTTGGAAATTGTAATAAAATCGCTATTTCTATCAATTGAAAGAAATACTAACATCGTCATTTTTACAATGGACATTAATAATAATACTTTATTGAATAATAATTATTCATATGTATCAATTGGGTTAGAAACATTAGTATCATCAAGAATAAACTTACCAATAAGGCCTCTTTTGTAAGTAAATATTAACATTACTATCTTTCTTATAATGGGTTATATCTTAGTCATTATAATACTATCAAATAGTGTTAAACCTTAGTAGATAGGTTATGTTGTGATAGCAGGTTGTGTAAGTTGCTTCGGTTGAAGTAGCCACATTAAAAGTAGGCATAGCAATTGTAGTGTCAATTAACTTAATGATTGTAAAAAAAAATAAAAATTATATAGATTTTCTTGGCAAAAATTTGGGCAGCATCACCACCCAAGTTTCCCATAAATAATATTAATTTTTTGTTCATCCTTTATTAGAATTCCCTTAAAATTTCCCTTCCATGGGCTTCCTACAGAATCAATTTGTGTTTTTTTCTATTGATAATTATTTCAGACACTATATTTTGGGTTGTCAATCGATCACTCCATCATCTAGATTTGGATTTGGGCATACAAGGAGCTACAAAGACAACCGGCTTCAAAAAGTACTCTACATTTTTTTCCATTAAATTTGTATATTGTTTCTATTTTTTCACGTTGATCTAGAAAAATCCATGCTTTGTCTCCCTTTTGGTTTGATTTCCTTTTTTAATCAATTTCCATTTATTCTTCTACCACATGTATGAAACTATGTGAAATTATTACCTTCACATAATAGAATATTTTAGATTTTTTCCATCATTTGTAGCATTATAGAAGCAAAACAATTATTCTCATGAGCTATTGTCTCTAATATGATTGTGGAAAGTATACTAATGCATCAAGAACCTATTACAAGACTAATTACTTACCTATCTTTATAAATGATAATCTTTGATCAATTTTTAGAGTTAAAAATAAATTTAATAAAGTGTATTAGTGCAATTCATATGTAATTATTTATGGACTACATTGATGAATTTAACATGTTATTTATGTGGTCCTATCTAGTTAGGTTATTTACTAAATAGAACTTACATGATTTACTATCAAATTACATATTTCTTAGCAGTCAGCCTATTGGGTGTAAATTGATTGAGTGACTTGGACGATCTTTCTTTTGTGCACACAAGAATACCTAATTGAACAATTACCACCATTGTCACTGAGGTTGTTGTTGCCTCTGAATTTAGTAACATTTTTGCAAGATTTGAAGCTTGTTCTTTTATCATCTTAAGATGACTACAATTAGTGGAATCAAAGGTTAACAATTAGAAGTGTTTATAAGCTTAGGGTTTGGAATTTTTATGCTAAAATTTGAATGGATGGATTCATTTTACAAAGTGAATAATACATAAAATTGTATGAATGTTTCAAGTATAGGTGTGTTATGAATTTATATTGGGTAAATTTCCCCAATTGTGAAATTCATCTTTTAAAAACATGGAAAAAATCAAGGCAACTAGAAAAAAACATACCATACAAAATTTCTTGTATTAAGTAGTTCAACTATTGCATGTCATGCAACATTTGGATGTATATCAAGAGAGGGATTTATCTCTATATTTTGCACATGATTTGGCTCTTCCCATTCATAACTACTAGGTACTACACTCTAATCATTTGCAACTAAATAAGATGGTCCCATAATTCTTGAAACAAATTTGTGTTTAAACATGTGGGGTTGCTATTTTACAACATGTGAATGGCATCTCTATGAGACAATTTCACCTTATATGGGGTTTCATGGCATGGCAACATCCATGGTAGTGTAGGAAAGTTAGTAATCTAGTGGTGACAATAAGTTCATAATCTTAGTTAGATGCCTACTAGATATAATCCTTGAATTGGAAACAACTCAAGAGATAAACTGACATGTTGTTACATAATATTCCTACTAAAAATCAAATCCATCTTTTAGTATCTTTTGGCTCTCTTTGGCACTGTAACTTAGATTCTAGTAAAGTATATTTTAGACAATATTCATTATGTTTTTAGTATAATCGCCATTACTTTGAGCATTAATGGGTTGTTTCTTATTTGGTTGGGAGTTGTTATCCCTTGTATTTTTGTTAAAGTTACAAAAGAAACCAATAGGAACATTTTTTATACTGTATATATTTTTAATTGTTCAATTTTGCCAAGTTTTAGCTAATTTTTTCCACCAAATTCAAGTCCAAGACATGAAACAACTTGCTATGTATACAAATTTCGAGTCTCAACACAATGGGTAGGACCTATCAGGGTGTATCTATCTAGATGGAGTATTGTTAAGCTTTATGATAATTCTCCAAACTTTATCTCCTTATCTTCAATTTATTGTAAGTACGATATTTTTGATTTAAATCTTTTTCAATTCAATTGTGAAAGAATAAAATATTAAAAAGGAAGAAGATTGCAACACTTGACTTGATTCATTCCCAATAACCATGAGACATTAGGGTAAACTTTATGACAAATGATGGGCAAATACTTTTATGGCATTTTTGTCTTTGAAGGATGAAAATAAAAAATGACTATGTAGCATATATATTGGGATTTAACAACTAATTGCAAATGTGTGTAATTGGGACTAATTTTTTTAAAGTAAACAAGTTAATTAAAAAAAATTCACCTAAATGAGTTAGTTAAAAACAAAACACATTAAAAAATAACCAAGAGCATAAAGGAAAATGATGGAGGATAGCCTTTTGTCTTCACACCAGAGCCACCCTTTTCTCCTCTATAATTGCTCATTGTAAACCGTTGAAACATTGACCACAATGTGCCAACGGTTTAAGCACTTCCCTATACAATAGTGTCATTTTGTGCATTTTATAGAACAAGTATCAATTTAATAAACTTGGAGCATTTATTAAAAAGAGTCTAATGTAGACATGTGTTAGTCTATTCCTAACTTTCTAGACTATTAACCATTTGTAGTTAGCTTTATTCAGTTATTTAAACTTTGCAATTCCTTTGAAACAATATAAAAACCTATATTGAAATCTTATTAGAGTATAGGTTTAGTTTTGATAGTGCTTAGTTGCTGCACTGGTTGTTAAACATCTTGCCAATGATTGGTTCTCATCTTTATGCTTAGCTCCATTTGAATGGAGGAATTTTCATTTTAGAAATAAACCCCTTTGGATTCATGGAAGGGTATCCACCCCAAGTCACATTTTCACAATGGGGGTTTGAACTCAGGTCATTCTTGTTTAAATGAAACTACTTTACCACTATACCACATACCTTGGACCATTTCAACAACAGAATGACATTTTTAAGACTCGTTACAAAAACTATATTTAAATTACACCTATATTGCTTAGTTCATATAATTAAATTAAGTTTTTTTCTCTGATCTATCTTAGAGATTTATATTCATGAATATGTTTATAAACCTCTTCTCCAAATACACTCCATTTTCCTATCATACATATTTTCCCAGTTACTTTGAGGAGAAACTCCTAGAGTGGAAAAATGGTAAACAAAGCCACTCTTGTTCCCATATTTGGATCTATACTACCAATTGTAGACTATTCAAAGATCAGTTGTAGGTCATCACATGCATCTCATTACCAAGCTTGTTCACCGTATATTACCCTTTCAAAATGTGTGTTTCTATTATCTCTTTGTAACTGTTGTTAACATGAGGATGGGCACAACTATCATAAAATATCTAGGACAGTGGTATGTCTATATGCCAAATAGGGTTGTAGTTCATTAACCCATACTCAAGGAACTTTGTGAGTGTTGTTGATGTATGTCACCACATTGAGGTAAGTATAATTTCTAAGATAATTTTCTTTATCTCAATGAGTACTCTGAAACAAGTTTCAGAAATGATTTCGAGATATCTTCTAGGACTTTATTGGGAAAGTTATATTGGAAAATTTGACCTGGTTCAAGAGAAAAATTTAGTATGTTGTTAGCATTCACAAACAAACCTTGTAAAAAATAACCTTGTATAAAAGAGGTGATAGTGATTGTAATTTTGTTCAATTTTTTTTTTGTTTGTTATGTTAAATATTTTGAGCTTTGTAATAATATTTATTACTTTTGAAAATAAATTATTGATATATAAAATCTACTCTTGTATCTGCTCTACATATTTATTTCTATATTAATAAGTTTCTTTATTATAATTATCGTTTTATTACTTAATATCATGAAGGCCTTTAAATAGTGCTATTTTATATTACCTTAGATTTATTTAAGAATCCCTTTTAATTTAAACACCACAACTATCAATCTATATGTATATGATTAGCTATCAATCTATATTCATACTTATGTGAATATTCTGGTGCATCTTTGTTATCATGAATCAGAATTTTTTTTCAGCACAAAGGAATATTCCAATGAATATTTTGTTGACGTCAGCATGACACCATGCTAATGTCAGTGGTACAAATAGCAAGGCAAGGGCCCCCAAGTCCCCTCTTTGGCCCTAAGGGAGCAATTTTTTTCTTTTGGCCATAACTTGGGTGTACAATATCAAAATTTGGCAAACAAGATATTTTGGGAAAGTTGGTTTCACCAAATTTCCAATGGTGTGAGTCTCATCACTATTTTCTGTTGTTGGTGCATTCTACAACTTGTTGAAGTCAGAAGTGTTGCTTTCAGTCTCGAGCTCATAACTTTTGACTTGTTTCTCTATTTTTTGTGATTCTAGTGGTGTTGGGATGGTCTTTCAAAGCTCTTCATAGCCATCCATGTAAATTTTCTAGATTTATCTCTAGGTACATTTTATTTAGTTTTGTGTTTTCATATTTTGGTGAATTACTTTGACATATTAGCTCCTAGAAACTTTTTGTTTATGTGGGATGATTCATTTTTGGCTATTCTATATGTATTTTTAGTATTCTATCTTATTTGGGAATTGTAGACATCCTTTTCATGCACATTCTCTTTTGTAGACGCACTAAGATAAAGTGACATTTTGGTGAATACCTTTTGGGGATTTTGCATATCCTGTTGTGCCTTTTGTACTCACACTATGATATAAAGTGCCATGGGGGATTGATAGTTACCTTTGGTTTTCCATCATACCTTTTTCAAGTGAGTGTACCTTCCACTCCTGAGTGTGCCTTATTTTGCACATCGTTTTATAAATGCAAGTTGTTTCTCTTACATGTACTTCTTGGTTTCACAAAGTTTTAGTGTACCTGTCTTGGCTCTCCCTTTTCAACATTATTAGGGGGTTTCTACTGTTGGTGTTCATGCTTCTTTGGTTTCATGGTTTGGAGTGATCTATGTATCTAGTACTTGTTCTTATGTACTAGTCAGATGCAACATACATCAGCGGCTAGTTACCCATGTATTTTGGTGAGATAGATCATTTAATATATGCACACTCTTTCATTCATATTTCTAGAGGTTCTTCATTTCAGCACCATATCAGTCATCATTTGACAATAGTCTACAACTTCTTCATGCTTCAACGATGTTCTACATGTTCTTTTTGGGACATTATTTTGGTTGGAGGATTCTTAGTCCTTCACCTTGATTTGGAGGCTTTTTGAGTCTTTCATTCGCCTTTCTCTCTTTTGGAGAGGATTTTTTCACATGTGGCTCTCTCCTTTTCTCTAATTTTGAAAATTCTTTTATTTGTACATGGGTAACTCACCAAGCCTTGTTTTTCGGGACCCATCATGCATTCTCTTTTTAGGGTTTTTAGCTACTCCCTAAGTTCATCTTAAAGGGGGTGCTAGAGAAATCATGCATTAGTTAATAATTAATTAATCTTTAATTAATTATTAGTCTAATTTATTCTCATGCACTTAAGCTAAACTTAGGACTGATTTACTAATTATTAGTCTAATTTATTCACATGCACTTAAGCTAAATTTAGGAGTGATTTACTATGTTAACTAGAGAGCTATTATAAAATTATTTTGTCTCATTGCATGAGATGTTGACACTTGTCATGATCTAATCCCTTTACCATTTAGGGTTGCTCCTATATAACACTCAATCCTCATTGTATTATCTCTTGAACTTTCATGTCTTTGATAGCCTCTTGTATTCTATAGCTTTTTCTTGTTGGGGAATATAACAATTTTTTGTTTACAAATCTCTTGTGTGGAAAGTGTATTTGTTCGTTGTTTGATCTTGTGGCTCATTTTTTCACAATTCTAACACAATCTATATTTTAAAGTATTATTTTTATTTTCTATTGTTAAAGTTGCAAATATTATTACATGTTTTTTTTAAATTGAGTAAGTTATAAATTATTTCATTAATAAAGATCATTTCCATAGCCATCAATTTATGACAGTGTCTAGAGTCAAATCCATAACAGACCTTCGCATAGAACCTACATTTTCTTTTGATTTCTATTCCAAAATAAATAAATAAAATTTCATACAATATTATTAAAAAGAAAGAAGAAGCTTGCCTACAATTGCTTTCCTAATAGCATGTTCAAGTAATTACATTTACTACAATATCGATCTTTCAAAGTTATAAAATTTTATATACTCCCCCCATTATTAGAGGAAAAACACTACAACTAATCATTTTATCCTTCTACAAGTGGCCAATTGGATGCATAAGAAAAGAAAAAATGAAGATTTGACGTCTTTCTCTAAATAATTTTTTAAATCGCTATACTTACATTTGAAGAAACATATTTCCAAGTTTTATTTATTCCATTGAAGAAACATATTTCCAAGTTTTAAAACATTGGGTTCTCTGATGGTTTATTTTTCTTTTGTTTGTAAACTCTGTGGTTTCAAGTCCCTGTAAAACCCATTTTTTCCTTTATCAAAAACATATTTCCAAGTTTTATTTATCCCATTTGACGACATTGTGTTGTGTTGTAATACTTACGAAATTCAATACTTCAAAAGAGGAGCTACAAAAAACAAAGGACACTCTAATTTCACTTTCATAGATGCAAATTGGCTGCTACTCGGTCACAAGAGCTTAATTGTTTCAAAAAGATGAAGACATCCACAACAGTTATATAATGTAATTATACATATTTGTATTTGAATAAAATGAATTGTGTAATGTTTAAATTCATTAATGTTTTACCTTTACATTCCTATCAATGAATTCCTTGAACCTCCTATGGGTGCAAGTGCTAGTTTAATTAAATGAGATCTTATTATTCATTTATCACATCAAAAATAACTTATTAATTAATAATTCTCATTTATTTATTTAATTTATTATTTAAATAAATGTGATCTAATTTTCATTTTTTTCAAATAATTTTCATTTTCAAATCATCAATTAACTCTTTCTTCCATCATCAATTAACTCAGTCTTCATATTAGAAACTCAACCTTCTCTCACAAGTTAACTCTTCTCCATTTTAGAAACCTCTTCAATCTTCATCAATTAACTAAGCATGAAATTGGAAACTTCATGTGCACAATTATCCATCATTTTAACTCAAATAATTCATTATTATCCCTTCATGAATCAAAATGGTAATTTTCCATTTATCAGTTAAGTTGACCCCATAGTTAGTTCAGTTAACTAAAGTCCTCAATCTTATCCTTATCTCTTGGTTGATTTTTCCTCATAAAATCTATAAATAAGATCATTCCTTCATCATTTGGGAATCTTGCATCTTATGCAAATCAATCAATCAATCATACATCAAATCAATGTTAAGCTGTTGAGATTTAGCATCCACATTCAAAGGAAAAACAACATCATATCATTTATGTTGAGTTTAGATCATAAATTAGAAATTTAATTTGATTTCTTTGTTTATGTTTTCAAGTTCTTTTAATTTTTTATTTTTCCAATTCCAATACATACATATATATTTTTTTAACTTTTTAATTTATTTTAAAAATTACTTCACAATGATAGGACACTTGATCTAAATTAAAAATTCATAAATATTTTAATAGAAATAATTTTTTACTTTATTAAATTAAAAATTGTGTAACAATTTTAATTTCAAAATTTATATTATTGTTTATTGATAATTATAACATATTAATAGAATAAAAAGAAGGTATCTTTGATATAAAAGATTATATATTATTTTTATAATTGTTGGTATTAGGAATATTGATTTAAATTAACATCAAAAGTTAAAAATTGATGTATTTTTGTTTGATATAAAATTTTAGCTTATTTCTTTTTTTTATGGTATTTTAATAAGAAGATTTGATTCTTTATGAAGTTCTATGAGTAGAAGACTACTTAGACTACAAAGAATGATTGTACTATAGACACCAAAGAGATATCAATTTAGATTCATGTTCTCAAATCAAAGTGCAAAAAATCTGACATCCACATAAAATCCTAACTAGAAGAATCTAGAAACATAATACCATTGTTATATAAATTTTTTAAAAAATTTAAAATTTAAATATTAAGAAAATGAACATGGGCATGCATCTAATCATACACTAACACACTTACAACTAGAATCTCATTTAGTTTGTACACTCTTGACATGTTGATTCTCTTTGACAACATTTCAAATGAATGTCCTAGGTGTGTTGGTCCTATGTGACACTGGCCCTTTAAGTACACAACACATTTTAAGCTACCGTACTTAATATAGTAAAGCAAGTTTACTGTGGGTTAAAACTAACAGTGACAGCTTAGTAATCTTTTTGTTGCTTTCTTTTAAAATCAAATAGATAAATATAAAAACAAGGATAATAATTTTTGAAATAGAACTGTAGAATCATTTTTTATTAATTGAAAATTCATCACTGTTTGGACTAACTCCTCATGCCAATATCTTATGTTTTTCATTTGGAACTGGTCTACCCAACAAATATAAAGATATTCCATTGTTTCGAGCTGGTCATGTGTGGCCAAACAGGTGAAAAGGCATATAATGTTGCATGAGAATTGGTCAAATAGTGACGGGTACAGTGTAAAAATATTCTATTCTTCAGTATTAACTCTGTATCTGTTGTTAAACACAACAGTACTAACTTTCTCATATCGGTTTGATCCGTCAAAACCTACTTACTATAGTAACAATAACACCATCGCATGTGCCAAAGGTGTGCAAACCCTTGCATTCATTTGAAAAGCATCCAACAGAGAGAATCAGCGACCGAAATAATACAAACTACTTCCTGAATAGAACCATGATAAGATCAGATGCGGGCCCATCAATCAGCATGCAGGTGAAAGAACCGAAAAATGACGGGGCATAAAAAGAATATAAAGAGCGCGGAGAGTGGCAATGGACATGGAGATGGACATGCTCGCCATGTTTGTCTCGGCTAGCCCTATATTCGAGTGAGGTGCTGTCTTCGCGACACGTGGTCACCGAAGCTCGGGCTTATGTTGGCGAAGGAATATAAAAGCCACGGAGGAGAGAATGATAAACAAGGAAAGATAAAACGGATGGTGATTGTTGTCAATCACCGCACCTGCTGTATTCTGCGATGGATCTCATGGAGGAGCGTGGCACTGCTGAGCAGGATTTCAACCCTGATGAGCTGGTGGCGCTGCAGGCGCTGCTAGAATTGGGCCGGGTGCGCGGCCCCCATTTTGTGTCGTGGGGACGCAGGCAGCAACGCTCTAGAGCGTCGTATTCTTCCTGCAACTACCAAGATGAACATGTGGCCGCAGTGAGGGCGCCGAGTGGTGTAAAGCCGGCACAGGGCAGCCCCACCACGCCGCTGTGGAGCGGCAACGAGAGGCCCTGCGTTTTCGCCTCCGCCCCTGCGTCTACCAGTAGCGACAGTGCAGCTGGTCCGCGTACATGCGACCTCCCGCCGGGGCCCAAGCTCAAATTCAAGGTTGGTGGCGATGCTGTTTCTTTTGTACATGGTTCTTTTTACTGTTTTGGATCTATTTGCTTTTCGTTTTGTTTGCTTGCTCTCCAACGACGCTTTCTGTTTTGCTTCTGTTTGGCGGTTGACTATCCTTTTGTTTGGGGGGCGTGAGACTTGACCGTGATTGTGGTAACGGGTTTTGTTGTCCGAGCCGCCCTGCGGTAGCACAGATCCTGAGATCTGGTTTTATTTACTTGCCTTCCGCGGGGGTCGAACTCCTGACTACCTTTTATTCTACTGCCTGCTGCTTTTCATACGCTGCGGTGTTGAACCGCACAACGGTATTGCAGAGAATCAGCCGGTTTATCGCGTTCGGCTCCATTGTCTGTGCGGCCGACATAACGCACTTGGATCGACGGGTCGACCTCGATCCACAGTCGCAGGAATAAGCGTACGCCGTTGATGTTCGCTGGCTACGCACAGTGACTGTGGGTCCCATGCTTTATTACCTGTTTATTGTGGGTCCGCCCTTTGTGTTTGTGCATGCAGGAATCTCTTTGACCAACCATTGCAGCTAAATTGCTTTCGCCCCAAGGCTCTATCTACACGCATGGAAACTATTATTTTAATTTAAAGTGGGGCCCACAAATGCCTGCAGTACCTAAGCCTAATCTTATTGGTAGTTGCCACGTCGCCTGCTTACGTGAAATAAATCCGATAAGTGGGAGGTATTTTTCTGGCGTGTCAAATTATGATATTATATCAGTTCAGCTGGCAACCATGGACGTTCAAATTAAACTCATTGACCCCGTGTTTCATAGTGGTAGTTCAACAGACCCATCTCATGATATCGAATAGTCCACTTAGCACTCGGCCCATCTGGTGATGCTCAGAAGTGGCTGCGGGTCCGTCCGGGGTGCCTGTCCCGATGCATCAGCTCAGCGCTTCTCCAGGTTCATCCGGCAGGTTGTGCCAGTGCAAACCTTCAGCAGTGTTGTGCATATGAACCATTCATATTAGAGCCCCTTTATCATCAGTGATAAGATTTATAAATAAATCTTTTTTTCCTTTCCATGATATTGACACGTAGCGTATGCCTAAGAAACGTCAATTAACCTCTGTTTTACCTTGTTAAGGGAGAAGACCGAGAGGTCTCCACTCGTATTTTTAGCTCAGGCAATTATTTATATGATTGTATACTATAAATGGGAGATTTAGTCTCATACAAAACCTGGACGGTATTTTAGTTCCCTTTGATATTTCCAGGATATAACATGCCAGATGACAGTATCGATTAATGTAATATATTTATTTTTAACTTTTTTAGAAAATTATAGAATCGAAATTTGAAATTACAGATGCAATATCATTCTTCTGAGAGCTCGATCTTCTTTGACTTTAAATTTTTTTTTATTTTTTGAATCTCTGTGGGACAATAGAGAACGGAAAGCTTGTTTCAAAGTTAAATATGCCTGGTGCTCTCAGCGTCTACTGATTTTTAGGATGCAAGCGCATGGAAGGGGCTTGGACCCCGCCTTTCACTCTGAAAACAGTCCCAGGGAGTAGGAAAAAATGCAGCTACAGAAATACCTAAATGAATCTTGCCCTATAAAGTACCAACGTAGGGGTCTTTATTTCTATGTGGTAGTTTGCTTGACATCTTTGTTAACATTCAAAATTTTAAAAAATATTTACCATCTATTTCAATATGGTTTCTCTAGTTTTTCGTCTAAAACTTTTCAGTTTCAAAATTTGATGGCTATTTGATAGTATTTAGGCATTTTTGCCCTAAAATGCACTCAAAAATTAGGGAGATTTTTGAGAGTTATATAATTTGTTTAAAATACAAAAATGTCTTAGTAGTTGAAGGGCAAGTTTGAATGGACAACTGTGACAAAAAGTTTGCTAGACTGTGACTAAATAGTAAATAGACCGTGACTGTGCTAGAGTATTTAAAGGGCAACTTTGAATGGACAACTAGAAAATCAGAATGGTGTGCATTTACTAGATAGTTCAGTTTAGCACCCTCAGATTTGAAAAAAATCCTGCAACTCAGTTCCGTGACCTACATTTTTCCTGCCGACAGACATGCTAACTCTGCTGCAAGTGTGCATATACATATTGTTGAACAGCCAACGGTTTTGTTTAGGTTAAAAACAGAGCATGCGGGTTTTTAAAGCTTTTCTCAGGCTGGCTATTGGACCGGACAGTTTTCATCCTTAAGTCCACGGTATGATTTTCAACCATCATTGTTGGTGCTTTTTTATGACATAGCCGAGACAGAAAATTTGGTTTTACTCTTTCTGAGAAGTGGGACATATAGTCTGCTTTAAGACTTGAGGGGTTTCCTTTTGGTGCTGCATTTTCTAGATGTTGAATTAGAAATACATGAGGATTGAAAATCAGGAAGAACAGTTGGCAATCTGGCTGCCACCTTATCTTAAGATCCACAGTTACCATTGTGAGGTCCATGAAATGATTTATACTGTCTTTCCTGATGAAATCTTGTCAGTAGACCTCATTGGTTTTTATCTTGACATGAAGTGAATTTGATTTTGCTCTTTTTAAAGAATGCAACATTTAGATACTTTCTAAAAGTGCATTTAGTCAGAGATAAAGTGAATTTGATTTTGCTCTTTTTAAAGAATGGAACATTTAGATACTTTCTGAGAGCAATTTCGCAGAGATAAAGTGAATTTAATTTTGCTCTTTTTAAAGAATGGGACATTTAGATACTTTCTAAGAGTGCATTTCGTCGTTGTACTACATTTTCTGGATGTTGGTGCTATCATATTATTTAGCAAATAGCACCTGTGGGTGCCAGGGTGTTGCAGATGGGAATTATAAAGGAGGTAACATACCAAAGGTACAGACATTGTCCAATTTTATGTCACCATTAGCTTACACACTTTCAGTACCACTTTGGAATTATGTTTTTCACTTCACATTGTTCTTCAAAAATGTTCCTCCTAAATATTTCCTGCTAACTACTCTGGATTTGCAATATATAATAATAAAATATAAGACAAACCACAGGTAGACTTCAGTGCCCATTTCACTCTGCTCAAAACTACTTTCTGTCAACGAATGTTAATGCAAGTAAGAAAGTACTTAATGTTCAGTGCATGGTGTTGCATTCTTCTTACATCTCAGAGACTGCATGTAATCTTATCTGGTATATCACATATTAAAATGACAACCTGTGATTTTAAGCGAAGATTTTTCACGCAATACATTTTACATGGAATATTCAGTACTTAAATATGATTTTAGTTTTGTAGGCATTTTAGATGGAGTATACTATTTATCACTGAATAATATTAATTTTGTATTTTATTTTTCAACATGGAATGCTCATCAGTTAGGTGATATCGATTTTGTAATTGGTTATCAAAAATCAGATTAGCTACCATCCAAATCCAAATTCAATTCATTTAAATCTTTTTTCCTATATCTGTAGATAATTTAATATTTTTATTGAAAGTTCGAAATAAGGAGACATTGTAAAATTCTATTTGAACGGTCGAGTCTAAAAATTCAATTTATAATGTTTCTATCTGGTTCAATAAAATAATCACATTTAATCACATTTACATTTTGGTACAGGTGGAAAGAAAATTGGGCGTCCACAACCCTTCCAATGGAAAAGGCCGTAAGAAAAAGGTATTCAAGAGCTTATCTCTGTATTGTTTTGGTTTTTGAATTCAACCATTAGGTGGCTGATTAAAGAGAGCTGTCATGTTTGCAGAAACTTGCAGAGCTGAGGGAGTTGTTTATAGGACTATCATCAGAAAAGGAAGAGATGGAAAAGGTTTGTTTATTTCTTGTTAATTCTTATTGCAAAAGCCATTAAATGTCATAATGAAAGATGATTTTTCAGGGAAAGGTTTGTTTTTGTTGACAGTTAATTCTTATTGCAAAAGTCATTAAGTTTCATAATGAAGAAAGTGTTATTCAGATGATTCTTCTTGTTTCAATCAGGAAAAGGAGAAGCTATTTAACAGCTTCAAGTCATTGAGGGATGAGAATATACTATTGAAACGTGAGGTAATAAATTTTGTTTAGTTTTTTCACATAATTATAATTTATAGAAAATAAAAATATAAAAAATTTCAACATTCTGCCATATCGAAGAATCACTAAAATTGATATAAGATGTAATTTTTACTTTCTTTACAATGAATATATATTTTTATTTAATAATTTTTTTATAGTTTTCTCTATTCATACAAAAAGTGCTTCATAATAAATAAATTTTTAATAAATATTCATTTATTTTGCAGTTAGTATTGAAGTTGAGCATAAAAGGACGTGATGCATTAGAGTCTTCTGATAATCTTGTCAAGAATTCTCCTTCAGTTGCAGCAATGGTTTGGTATTGTGCTGAAGGGATTTTGCATTATAATGACAGAAGCTGGACTGGTAAATCTCTTAGACAAGATTCATTAGTGCCCACAAAGTCTTCTGCTCTTCCAGATTTAAACATGCCTCCAGAAGATTTGTCTGATAATATGTCCGTTGATATTGACAACCAAGTAGTTCGGGAAAATAGCAAAGCCATAGTTGCGGCTGAGGCAAGGAAATATAGAAGGGAATGCCTTAGATTGAAACATTCCCACTGTGTGAAGTCTCACCTAAGATGAGACTGACAATGACTATTGTTTGACATGTATCTAAAAGGAAACTGACAAACATTATTGGTGTTGGGCAAGAATCAGCAATTGTAAATATGTTCTTTCTCTCCACCATTGAAGAGTGAATTGTTAGAGCCCAATTTTCACTTCCTAAAATAGGCAAATTTAATTATTTTTTCTAGAGGAATTCACTACCCAGCTGAATAAGCGTTGAGGAATGTAGAAGAGTAAATCAAGAATATTGAAAATGTAATTCTTTATATTCTCAAATATTTTCTCAGTTTTTTCTAAATTGAGTTCGGCCTAAAATGATGCTATTTGGGCATTACCAAGTTACTGTTAAAATGTGATTGTTTAATTTTTTGTTTTTACCCATACTATGGCATGATGCATCCATCAAAAGCAATGTGTAAGGAAAAACTCTTCAGCTAGAAATTGACGTACAAATGACATGCACTCTTAAATCTTATCTTCTTTATCTTTTGAAAAAAAAAAGAGTCATTATTGTTAACTTTCTAAAATGAATTTAAAAAACAGTTTTCTTTTTATGAAAGTTGTAGTTTTTGTTTGAGATTTTGTTTTTTTAATTTTTTAAATATTTTCAATAAAACTTAAATATTATTTTAAATATATTTTAATATTATTTTTGGGAAGATAAATATGAAGCGGTAATCTAAAGCAAAAAAAATGGTTACAATTTAAAATAGCATTAAATTAGGGTTAGGATTAGAGTTTTGATTAGAAAAAAAATGATGAAAATAGACACCTCGAGAGGAGTATTTTATATATATTAATATTTAATATATGTATGCTAGTTATTAATGCGATGCAATGCAAATAGGAATTTAATGTTAATTGTTTAAAAATATTTGTCCTCTTTATTTCTTTATTTGATATTTTTAAATCTCGTTTGAAATGGGATGACTACCTCTTTGATTATGTTTTCTTTGAATAGGAACCTTTTGAGCTTATGTGATTTGGTGGTTACGAAACCTTACAAAACTCTAAAAGTAGTCCTAAATTGGGTCTCAAAATTTTAAGTGCATTTGTGTCCATGAAAACAAATATTTATGTAAACTTTTGGAGGTCGATTGGTCAGTATGGACATGATTTATCAGAAGTTATTATTTTAATGTCGCTTTTATGATTGATTCAATGCTACCCAAAGTATCATATCTCTACATACCTCTCAAATTTGTGTAGTATATAGTACCCCTACTTAAAACAACATTTTTTAAAGATTTGGAAACCGCAACCATGGCATGTAAGAGGCAATTGATCCATCGATGACAATGTCTCCAAGTCCATTTAGATTAGCATTAGGTATCATAAGGCTTCATAAAGTTAGCACAAATTAATTGTTTCAGATAATATACTTTGACATTTATTTTGTGTTCATTTAATTAAGATGATTTAATTTTCAAATAAATAATAAAGTTAGTAAATTTGTATTTATACAAATTAAAATGAAATATTAGAATTGAGAATTGAAATGAAATTAAAAATAATTTAAATGATAGAGAGCTAGAAGCATAGAAGTGGTTATGCAAGGCTGAAAAGTTGATTAAAGGAGTTTCTAGGCAAATATTGGACTCTCAACAAAATCTAGAGATGTTTGTGGATAACAAAGGTATTACTGATCTTCCTTGGGCATTGTTGTTCAACATGTGTGATGGTGTCTAACAAGGGTGCTAGTGATTTCTAGGAACTTTTGTCTAGTAGGAGCACTTGTGACCTTTTGTCAATAATCTTGTCCTTTGTCCATGTGCCTTAAACTTTCAAGGATGACATGACAAAATTACCTTTTCTTTATGGTGCTCACAATATTTAGAGATATATACTAGAAGATAACTTGTCAAACTTTGAGGGAAGAAAAATTAAGTGCTAGGGTTCAGAGCTTGCCTCAATTACACCTCTATGTTTCAACCTCAAGAAATGGTAGGGTGAGGTGATCCCACAATACTAGTTTACAATTTTTGGCCAAACTGAACACTAAACTATTTTTTTCTAACTAAATCTTCACTTTTGGGCACCTATAGCGGTTAAACCATGAGGAATTTGAAGATGATGAAAACTAGTGATTTGTGACATTTTGTCTGTAGATTCTAAATGTATATTTTTTAAAAAATTTGGAATCAGATTGCACTTCGTTTTCCATCTCCTTCCAAAACTAGTTTTTTTCAGTAAACACCATTTTTAATGAGTGACGCTCACTGTATAACACATAACTTTTTT